>CAUYQG010108374.1:0-20875 GCA_963574415.1 Tarsius wallacei
CAATAAATCAAAAAATCAGCCAGGCATGGTAGCGCGTGCCTGTAATTCCGGCTACTCAGGAGGCTGAGGCGGAAGGATCGCCGGAGCCCAGCGGGTCGAGGCTGCGGTGGCCGGGAGCGGCCACTGCACTCCAGTCTGGGCAACAGAGCGAAACTCCAACTCAAAAAAAAAATAAAATAAAATAAATAAGCATTTCTATACACTAACAACAAACTATCTGAGAAAGAAATTAAAAACATAATCCTATTTACAATAACACCAAAAACATAAAATACTTATAGAGTAAATTCAACCAAGGAGGTAAAAGACCTGTATACTGAAAATTATAAAACACTGATAAAGAAATTAAAGATGACACAAATAAACAGAAAGATATCCTATATTGTTGCATTGGAAGAATTAATATTGTTAAAGTATCCATACTATTCAAAGTGATCTACAAATTCAATACAACCCCTATCAAAATTCCAATCATTTTTCACAGAAATAGGAAATAAAAATAATCCTAAAATAGGAAAAAATAATCCTAAAATTTGTGTGAAACTACAAAAGACTCAAAATAGCCAAAGTAACCTTGAGCAATGACAAAAAAGCTGGAGGCATCCCACTGATTTCAAAATATATTATAAAGCCATAGTAATCAAAGCAGCATAATACTAGCATGAAAATAAGCACAACAACCAATGGACTAGGACAGAGAACCCAGAAATAAACACACACATTTACAGACAATAGATTTTTTTTTTTTTTTTTTGAGTTGGAGTCTCACTCTGTCGCCCAGACTGGAGTGCAGTGGCCGCTCCTGGCCACCGCAGCCTCCACCTGGTGGGCTCCGGCAATCCTTTCGCCTCAGCCTTCCAAGCAGCTGGAACTACAGGCGCGTGCTACCACGCCCGGCTAGTTTTGATTTATTGTAGAGATGAGGTCTCACCAAGTTGCCCAGGCGGGTCTCGAACCCACCGGCTCAGACAGTCCACTCACCTCAGCCTCCCAAAGCGCGGGATTACAGGCTGAGCCACTGAGCCCGGCCGGCAGTAGAATTTCCAAGATGCCAAGAACACACAATGGAGAAAGAAAAGTCTCTTTAATAAAGACTGTTGGATCAACTGGATATCCACACACAGAAGAATAAAATTAGAATCTTATTTCACACCATATATAGAAATTGACTCAAGATTGATTAAAGACTTAAACATTAAGACCTAAAGTTGTAAAGCTAGTAGAAGAAGACATGAGAAAAGCTCTAGGACAATAATCTGAACAATGAATTTTTTTAATATGACCCCAAAAAATAGGTAATAAAAGCAAAAATAGCCAAATGAGATTGCATCAAATTAAAAAGCTTCTGCATAGCAAAGGAAACAGTTAAAAAAGTTAGGGAAATCCCAGAGATTGAGATAATATATTTATAATAAATATAATATTTATTATAGTAAATACAATAAATCATATATCTAATCAGAGGCAAATATCCAAAATATATGAGGAATTCAAGCAACTCGAAGCAAGAAAGTAAATAACCCAATCAAAAAATAGGCCAATAATCTGAACCAACATTTCTCAAAAGATTACATACGAATGCCTAACAGATGCCAAACAGATGAAAAAATGTTCAACATCAGTAACTGTCAAGAAATTGCAAATTAAAACTGCAAAGGAATAACACCTTATACCTTTTATGTTTATTATAAAAAAGACAAAAGATAAGTGTTGGCAAGGATGCAGAGAAAAGGTAATCCTGGTACATTGTCTGAAGGAATGTAAATTATTACAAGCATTATGGAAAATAGTATGGAGGTTTCCAAAAAAATAAAAATAGAACTACCATATGATCCAGCAATCCCACTTCTGGGTGTTTATACAAAGAAAACGAAATTGGTATGTCAAAGAGATATCTGCACTCTCGGCACTATTCACAAAGACAAGAGATAAAAGCAATCTAAGTGTCTATTAATGGATATGTATAAAGAAATTGTAGCTTATGTATACAATAGAATGCTATACAGCCTTAAAATATCAGAAAAGTCTGTCATTTGCAATTATATTGATGAACCTGGAGGACATTACGTTAAGTAAAATAAGCCAGTGTGGAAAGACAAATGTCACATCATCTTACTAGAAAAGTTGATCTCATAGTAGAAGAGAATAAAATGGTGGTTACCAGAGGCTGGTGAGGCAGGAAGACTTTGGTAAAAGGGTACAAAGTTTCAGTTAAACAGGAGGAATAAGTTCAAGTGATATATTTATTGCATAGCATGGTGACTATTGTTAATAATGATATATTGTGTATTTCAAAATTGCTAAGATGGCAGATTTTCAATGTTCTCACCTCAAAAAATAAGGTGTGGTAGATATGTTAATTAGTTTGATTTAATAATTCCACAATGTATACATATATTGTTAAAACATCATATTGTATTTCATAAATATATACAAGATTGACAATTACAAACACAATTTTAAAACTGTTTTTAAAGCATTCTAGTTAACAAGACAAAATAAGGTATATATGTTGAAGAGATATGCTTATCTTGTATGAAAAATGCAAAAATGTTGAATAATTCCTCATTCCCTAATGTCAAGTAATCTAAATATTACTATCATGTAAATGCGTTATCCTTAGTTCTTTCTCATTAAGGTCTATCGTAGCCTCCAAAGTCTTAGTTCACGCTCATCTATATCTTCTGAAGACTGGAGTGTAACCACTGACAAAGCTTCCTATTACTTCCCACCCTAAACATGAATTATCATTGTTCCCCAAGCTGGAAACACCCATTGGTTCTCTATAGCCCAAATGATGACATCAGTCACTCCAACAAAGACCTTCACAATTGGACTTATTTCACGTTCTTTTCACTGTGCACCAACACCACAGCCACACTGGCTTTCTAAGTTTTGCCTAAATTTGTCCTATGCCTTCACTCCTCCGTGTTTAACACATTCTTCCTGTGACTTTAAAGCTCCTTCCTTCCCCTTCTCCACCAGAAAACCCTTAAGCATTTTTAATAACTAGCTCAAATAAAGACTCTCCTGTGAAAACTTCTGGATGCCTCCAATCCCTCCTGATTCTAGGTTTCCACAGTAATTTATTTATCAGTTTAATATTATATTTTTGCTTTGTTGTTTTCTTTCTATTCTCCCCTTTCATCTTCATTCTCTCAAGCATCTATCAGAGACTGGCTACTCAATACATGTTTCAGAAGAATAAAGGGGAAAAAAAGAATGGGAAATGAGGAAGGGAAAAAAGAAAGGAGAAACTGCTTGATTCTTGAATAGGATAAGAATGATAACTAGGGTAGAATTTCTAGAGTTCCTAAAAGATTATATAGATATTTTTATTAATCAAATGACCACTGAACGCCTTGGAGTAAGAAATGAAGCCCAGTTAAGTCTTACAGAAATGATGTCAGTAATCAGTTTTGTGTATAATAACAGTAGTGCAGTGTACTGAAACATACATGGTCTTTGAGCAGAGACTGCATTTGAATGCTAATGATAGCAACCACCAGCTGTGTATCTGTGGGCATGCTATTTTTCCTCATTTGTAAAATAAGTCTAATAGAGTTGCTCTGAGTATTTTCTGAGAAGACAAAGGTAAAACACTGGGCAGATGCTGAACATACGGCAAATGATATGATGGATCTTCATTTAGAAATGAGGTTTCTAGGCTATCAACCAAAAATACAAGCAAAATAGTAAAGACATCCAAATTAACAGTGTAATTGTAACTTAATGAACATAATTATAAAATTTATAGCTACCTAAAAGAAGGCCTTAAACAGGGAGCCTGTAGAAAATTAATTACTATTTAAATATATTCCTGTTTTGCATTATGATTATTAAACAAAACCAAAAACAAAACACTGAGGGGAAAGGTCTCCATGGCCACTGAAAACTTACTTGATTCCCATTAAGGAAATCATTCAGATCTAGTACAATCACTCTGTAAATTAAGAAAGTTTAAAAAATGCAAACATACAATCAATAGCCATATGCAAATTCTCTGGAATAAATAGGGGGGAAAAAACCTTCCCCTTTAAGCATAATGCACTGATCTTAAACATGTAAGGCACATCCAACTTACTTTCTGACCAGTGCTTGACTACTTGTGGTTTACTGGCAGTTGAGCATACATTAGCATCACATTCTGACAAATGATAATCTCCTGATGGTGGCATTCAGCTGTTGTCAACATCGTAAACATGTCTGTTCAATCTGTTTACATTCCCCCTGAGCTAGCACCGCTTTCCTAATGCCTGTGTTAATAGCAAGGTAGAATTGCAATAACAAATGAATTTCATTTAGTCTACAGCTGAAGCCTTGGGAAGTACCCATCTAAGACTGAAAACCAATTTTCATTTAGCTTCAATTTCTCTTTCAAAGAGAGAAGGAATTTCTGCTACTAAAATTACTTTGAAAGTCATGGCATATTCCAGTTTCTTTTCTTAGTCATTTCTGGCTTGTTTTACATTATAATTAGAATTTAATTGTTCTTAATCTACTGGTATAAATACATAGATTTTCTGTTCTATGATACTTTCACACTTACCAAGAATAAATCTAATGAAAATAGGCTTGTCAGATTTAGCAAATGAAAATACAAGATGCCCATTTAAGTTTGAAATTCAGATAAACAACCAACAATGTTTTAGTATATGTTTATTCTAAATATTGCATGGGACGTATTCATACTAAGACATTATTCATTGTTTATCTGAAATCTGACTTAACTGGGTATCCTGCATTTCACGTGAAAACTTCAAATTATGATGTTTTAACAACTTACATCTGTAAATCTATAATTCAAAAGAAGAGTGAAATTCATGACCAAGTTGCATCAGAAAGTTTTCCGATAGATGACCTCTTAGCTTGTAGAGGTTTTTTTGTTGCTGCCTTTTTATAGGGGTGAAGGAGGTTCATTAGAAAAATCTGTTTTGAGGAAGATTCTCTAACTTTTTCTTGACCTGTCTGATGAATAAAGTCATTTTTACTTTTGCTTGAACAGCACAATAGCCCACCTGCCACATCTTTCTTTATAATCATTCCAGAGATATGGCAGCTCTCAGAGATACCAACTGTCTTTTTAAAAAATAACTTTCTCACACTAATCTAGTTTACCGGTCTTAAAAGTACAGACTTTGAATACAGGGAAATGGACAAGTTAGATGAACGCATTCTGCTTGTATAAATATTTATATCCAAAATAAAAGTAAGAAACTTCCTTAAAAAATTGTTTTTAGTTTGGACAGAAGGCAAAAGGGCACAAAAGGAAAAAAAAATGAGAGTTGCTTTGTAAATATTTGTCAAAGACCTAACATCATGTCACATTCTGCATTAATTTAACTCCCCACCCCTATGAGCCATTCCCTCTTATAATCTAAACTTTTTTAATAGACACGTTTCTCCACTAAAATCTTACTCTCATCACTGCCTTACAGACACCATCTTCGAGCTGAGGCGCTGGTCATTCTTGCCCTCACTGTTCTAATTTCCTGTCTATTATTCAATTTAACAAAGATTTTTTAAAGTAATACACAAGGTGAATAATTCATATTACTGAGTTACTTGCAGTCTCGTAGTTTGTGCTGATTATAAAAGAAAATGTATAAGAAGGGCAATACACAGGACTTTAAAGGTTGAGAGAAGTCTATTAGAGACATCAGTAAAGGCACAGTGACAATAGGCTTGGCAATCAGAAATGGTGAAGTATGAATCCAAGCTCTATCCCATATTGCTAAATAACCTTGGATGTATTACTGACCTCTTTGAATCTCATTTAATAATTACCTATCTCATATGACTGTTGTCAAGTTTATAATAAACAATCATATGTAAAATGTTTTACACATTATAAAACACATTTGTAAGCATTTGGGAAAAGTCAGCAACTATAGAGTAAAAAAGCAAAATGATTACATGTATCTTATTAAAACTGGACTGCCATGGTCTAAGTACCAGAGCCTCACTTTACTAGCTGTGAAGACTTAGGCAAGTTACTTGATCTCTTTGTACCTCATTTTCTCATCTATAGCAAGTAAATAATAATAGTACCTACCTCAGTAGAATCATGAAGAAAATAAAATGGATTAATTCATGTAAAATTCTTCATGAATAAAAAGTTCACATAAAATTCTACAGTGTCTGGCACTGTAAGCTTGAGAGATGTTAACTACTTTAGTTGTCACCATCACATTGTCCTAGTTATTATTTCAAGAGGTAACATTTTAGATAAATCTAACTGAACTAGCAAGATATAAACAAAAGTACTGAGAAGAAATTCCCAGTTAAGAAGACAGTCAGAATAAAAGAAGGGAAGAATGAAGCAAAAAAAGACTGTTCAGGGATCAGAAAATACAGGAGGACCAGAGAATAATGAAGTAGGTAAGAAAGCTAAAAATGGCAGAGGAACACTTGATTGTAGAAGGGCTTGATGAAAGTTTGACAAGTCTGTAAATGCTGCATTACCCAATGGAGAGTCTTTCAAAGCCTCGGAACAGAAGAGTAATATGATGGCAGTTGCACTAGATTAACCTGGCAGCACTGGTTACGAGTAGATTGGAAGACAAAAGAGACAGAAGATTAGTGAAGGGACTCCTCTGTTAAAGTGAGAAGTAGGGAAGCCTAAACTTGGGCATCCTGAAGGAGAATAGAAAAGAGGTGACAAGTTTTGTAGAATCAGAACCAACAAGACTCGGCAGCTGTTTAGAGGAGGGAGGTACAGGGAGGAAGCCAGAGAAGAAATTGCCTGAGAAGCAGACGAGATACAGATTGGTTGTGAGGGATAGACACATAGGAGTTGGGACCACAAATCGTCCTTGAGAAAGGGAAAAGCTGTGCTGGGTGAATAAGGTCTAGAAACTTTCCATGAGAAGAGAGGCAACCCAAATGGGAATGGAGAATGAGCTGCCGAAAGTAGTCCATGGGAAGTAGCAACCAAGATATAGATGGCACCCACAGAAAAAAGGGCTGGAAAAAGGCAGTAGCAATCTATGCTCAGCATCCCTCCAGAAGCCAACTCTGACCCTTTAGCGCTGAGCTTGGAGGTCTATCTCTCTGGCCTCAGAACACCTGGTGAAAACCTACCAGAGGTCTTATCAAAGAGTACTGGAATCTTCTATCAAACACGCTGGTCTGATGACAAAAACTGGTAGAATACATGTGCTCAATAAGTGTTTGAAGAATTAATGAATGAATAAGTTAGTGGCCATAAGAACCTTAGATCTCCATGCCAACTTTGTGCTCCTTCCAGTATCACAAACTAGACTCTCATTCATAAGTCTATGGTTTGTTCTACCTCCAAATCACTGTGTTATTTGTCAACTTACTTTTACTAGCCTTTAAGCAGCCTAATGAAATGCATAAATGGTTTCAAAATGTGTTCCCAAAAGCCTTCGTGGTTCCATGAAATACCCAACCCCACCCCTCTGTGTCCTTCTAAATAGGAGCTACCCAGAATAAAAGTTGGGAGAAGGAAGAGAGATGGCAGTCATGCTTAAACTGGTTATGTGAGTCATCCTGATAAGGCAGTGGTCTCATTCTGAGCTTTTTTTTTAATTCAAAGTTTAAAATATATTATACATCCCTCATTTTACAGAAGGTCCACATAAATAAGCCCTTTAGTTTATGTTTAAATGATTGCCCAATTATCTAAAATTGCAAAATAAGATTCCACACTTTTCCACCATTTCCTTCTTCATTGTATACCCCTATGGAGAGAAGCAGGCAGTAGGCACGTTTCCCCTTCTCTAAGTATGATTTATTTTCTACAATATTTTCTGTTTTCCCATTATCGACCTGAGGAGTTATCCTCCAAGAAGCCAAGTAATACATTAACAAAGATTGTCCTGTTAAATCCAAAGCTTTAGATCAGCTTAACACTAAGATTCTGTTTTAATTGGCTTGGCTAGGCAAGTGCTTGGGTGGAGAGGACTGGCTCCTAGAGCCAATGTGTGTTCATCTGTCCCCAGCTCTGCATTCAGTGATTTCATGTTGGTAACTTGAAATTGACTGTGCTGGGAGAATCTACCCCAAAGAAATCCTCAAATGCTACAAATCAGTGGTTTTTTTCTGCCCAAAGATCTAGCTTTCCACCACACCACTCCAATTTTTCAAGTTCTCTATATGAAATTAATGCACAGCCAGGGCTGAGACCGACTACAAAGAAAACAATACGCTCAATAAATTAATATTTTGCTCTTATATGTCCGCAATTAGTTATTAGCAGTCTCAAAACCAGGTGTCCTAGTAACACAATTTTCTGCAACTCATTGCTTTTCTAGAAATCAACATATATATGGTATTTTTAATTGAATCACATTTTTAATGGTAAAAAAGTATTTGCTAACTTTTGAATTAAAAAATTAATCATAGGGCTGGGTATGGTGGCTCAGCCGGTAATCCCAGCACTTTGGGAGGCCCAGGCGAGAGGATTGCCTGGGCCCGGGTTTGAGACCAGCCTGGGCAACTTGGTGAGACCTCATCTCTACAATAAATCACAAAAATTAGCCAGGTATAGTGGTATGCGTCTGTAGTTCCAGCTACTTGGAAGGCTGAGGCGGAAGGATCACCTAAGCCCAGCAGATCAAGGCTGAGGTGGCCATGAGGGTGCCACTGTACTCCAGCCTGGGCGACAAGAGTGAGACTCAAAAAATAATAATAATAATCATAGAATTTGAATAATGAAAATAATTTAGAAAGTAATCTAGTCCAACTCTTTCACAGTTTTAAAAAAAGTTTTTTTAAAAAAGAGACTTACTTATGTTCACTAAACTCTATGTCTGCTACCTTACCACTTGAATTTGCACATGGGCTTACATAATGGATTTGTTTTAAAAAAAGAAGAGAAAGAAACAGCATCATTTCATGACTTCTAGGTGTTAGTCCCGAGGGGACTTTTTGAGTTATAATGAGGTCAGTGATATTAGAAAGAATTATACTTCGGAACAAAAATGTCAACACATTGCCAGAGTAAAATAATTAAATAGCATAGATATTTCCATACCTAATTGTATAAGTATAGCAAATACTCTTATTGAGATCATCTGTCATGGAAAGAAAGCTTCCCTTCTCACCGGATGTTGCTACTACTGTCACTGCTCCCTAATCTTGTGAACTAATGAAAAAATAATACATTACCAGATGGTCTTTAAACCTATAATAAAGAAAAGATATAAATATCATACCCATGCAAGAAGCAACAGATTTCTTTTCACTGTTCCACAATATCCTAACATCCCCACAATGATAAGGAAACAGCAAACAGCAATCATGACCGGATGAACCACAGGAAAGTAAGTCAAGATGACTGCCTCCTCCACCCTGAGGGAAAAAACAATAATGTCATATTATAAATAAAATACAATCAAAAGGCACCCAAGACGTAGTACAAGACACAATTGTGATTTGTGTTAATAATTCTTTAAATCATCCTACCTCAAAACTAGTGACTGTAATGCTATTTTCAAAATCACTCTGCTATTGTGTTTTATGTTTATTTGCTTGCCTGCTTTTGTCTTGTTATGTTTAGTTTTTTATACAAGTGGTAGCATTCCTACCCCAACTCATCTAATATATAATATAGGGGACCTTGATCAAAAGTTAATCTATTTTTAGTTTTGAAGCCTTAGCCTAAGTAAATCAAACGATATCCTTTGCTATTTCCCAGCTGGGAAATCTCCTTCCTCTTCTCTGATCTTTGACTCCTGTGCACCACTTCTCTTCTCCCAGACAACTGGTCCTCCCCCAAAATGTGAAAGACTGCTAGCAATGTGAAAGATCCATAGCAATGCAAAGAGACATTAATCTATGTAAAAAGAAAGGAGATAGAGATTATTTTTGCTAGAACACTATGAAAAATTCATTAACCAGAACCAGTAATAATAAATACAACAAAAATTAGCCATGATTAAGTATTTACTAAGTTCTTCTGTGTTAAGGATTTTATAGAAATAAATTTTGTTTAATCCTTAACACAATTCGGATAGCATATATTACACTCTCCATTCAGACAAGAGGAAATTAAAAGTAATTTGTCCTTTGTGATGTTAGTAGATCAGCCATTGAAATCTGAGAAGAAATGGCATTGTGGGGTTTGGTTTTTATTAGCCCATGATTGTGAAGGTAAGAAGAAGCTGATGGTGATTTCTTATGGAAAAGTAACTGTGCTGTCCTTTATATGCACATATGACATGCATGGCTCCCTCGCTGTCAGGATGACGGGCAACTGGTGTACCATACCCAGATACGCCCATGTAAACAACTGCCACCTGATCCTCTCCAGGACCAGTGGCACATCTTAATGAGAATGCTAGAAAATGCAAGTATCTGCAACAGAGGTTGCCACAGGCAGGAAAAATCCTTCTAAAAGATCTCAGAAGAGCAAAACCATATAAACAGCTGAGGGCAACGTTACTTAAAAACTAGATCTAAGGAAACCTGGTGAAATAATTCTAGCAACAATTATAATCCCTACCTTGTTTCTGCAGTTAAAGTCAGAACATTATTTAGGTAGTCCCTCATCCAAGCAGAAACTGCCAACACACTGATGGACATTAACTGGGAAGACAAAAATACAAATTGGTTACCAAAGGACTTTATGCAACACTCACTGCACATTAATAAAAGAAAAATTAAGAATTTCTGTTACATAATCTTTAAGCTTTTTTCTAATTACCATTTGCTACCTGTTGAAATTTACCGTTACTATAAATATCTGCCATTCTTTTGCACAACCATGTCACAGCCACCAAATAGAATGCTGCCAAATCGGATACAGAAAACTAAACTATTAAGTGGTTGATTCCAGGTTCCGGGCAAAAAATGTCTAAGCTGAGGAGGCCACAGAACAACCAAATTGTCAAACACATAATGATGAACCTAAAACACATCAAACTTAAAGCAAAGATGCAATTAAATACGACTACTGAGCAATTAAATACTGACCCAAAATTCACAGAAGCTGATTTGAAATGGCTATTGGCTAAAAGTCAAACAATTTGAACATTAAAATAACACTACTAAAACAAAGGTAATGCTTTGAAAATTTTGTGCTAAAATTTTATAATCTATAAACTCATAATAATACTTGAATAAAATTCACCAATCATCTTTGTAGAATGCTGGATACTCATTATTCAGAAAACAGATAAGAACCCACTATTTATATGGATCCTACTTTTTTTGTACAAACTCAAGGAAGAACTAAAGACTTGATGAAAGCTTTTAAAGAGTAATGATGCCTGGGATATGGTTTAATAACTAATCGTGACCAGAAAAGGTTAGGTGACAAGTGGAGAAGGGTATGTTGATAATTACGGAAACTGAGTAATGAGCAATTGACAATGAGTAATCCTGTGTTTTCTATTTTGGTATATGTTTTAAATTGTTCATAATCCAAAAATTAAAGAAAAAAAAAACAAAACATATTGAGAATGAGTTTTCCTGGGAAACTTTTCTAAAAGCTGCATGCTAACCCCTACAGCCTGAAGCTCTTTCCTATTCTGATGAAATCTTTTCAAGATGTGCCTTATCCGCTTAAGCACAACATAGCAAAATTCAGCTTAACCTGGCTTTCAATAATTTCTGGCATCTTAATGAACATCAATTGCCATCAGGGCCACAGCTTTAGCATTAAATGCTGATCTAATGACTATATGAGGTAGAAATGAATCTGCACTGACTCAAAAAGTACCCCTGAAACATGCTAGCTGGATAAAGGTTCAAACGTAAGCAGAACATGTAGAGCCCTTTGTCCTTGAACAGTGAAAGATGGTATCTGCTTGGAAAATCAACTAGTGAATTCACTCTTCCATCATTCATTTCAAACATTTACTCAGCACCTACTATCTGTCTTGCACTGGGTAAGGTTTGGACTCACAATAAATTAGAGAAACAAGATCCCAGCCTCTTGAAGCCTCTTGGGAGGACATAGGCAATAAATACAAAAAGGAGATAATTACAGGCTGTAAAAAGTGCCATGAAGCACAGAAAAGTGAAGTAACCTGTTGAAGGCCTCACAGACCCTGAGTGGCAGAGCCGAGATTCAAATCCATGCTCTCTGGCTTTGGAACTCCAGGCTCAGACACTGACTGCCTCCCAAGTTTAGAAATGAGCATGACATGTGTCACAGAGAGTGAGAAGATTAGCCTGCGCAGCACACAAGGTTTCTTTTCTTTTCTTTTTTTTTTTTTAGTCAGAGTCTTACTCTGTTGTCCAGGCTGGAGTGTAGTAGCACGAATACGGCTCACCACAGCCTCGACCTCCTGGGCTCAGGGGATCCTTCCACCTGAGCCTCCCAAGTATCTGGGACTATAGACACACACCACCAAGATTGGCTATTTTTTTTTTTTTTTTTTACTTTTTGTAGAGACAAGGTCTTGCTATGTTGCCTAGGCTGATCTTGAATTCCTAGGTTCAAGCAATCCTCCCTCGGCCTCCCAAAATGCTAGAATTACAGGTGTGAGTCACTGTGCCCAGCCCAGAATTCCTTTTTTAAAAGGAGGATGGGAGGTAGTCTATAGCAGTTAGGCTCAGTCTAAGTGTCTGAACTATATGCTTTGGTGAATGGGGGCTCAATGATTCTTAATCTGGAAAGACAACTGTATTTCAACATAATTAATTTAATTTGTAAACCAATTCATTTTACTCCATGCATTAAAATACACTTATTCTAAGAATGGGCCCACAGGTTTTATAAGGCCACCAAAGGAGTCAACGGCCCATGACAGGTTAAGAACCCTGGGACCATAGTTCAGTAGAGAATTAGACCAGTTATTATTATTCTCATTTCTGCTGGAAATGAACAGATTGCAAACCTCATAAAAGGTACCAAGTGGGTCACCACAGTGTATTAGCCAAGTTTCCAGCTCCTGTAAACTGGATGCTTCAACATCTGTTCTGCAGGTATATATTGGACACACCTTACTCTAGAAAACCTGATAATATGCCTGAGCCACTTTGCCTTGCCCTGTTGCCTCCCTCATGGCCGACTCCCTCTGTGGGAGAAATCACCCTCCCAGGGGTGCACTTTTCAAATACAAACCAACCAACCTAGGGTCCCCACCCCCAAGTACCTCCTTTATTGAACTCTTCCATCAGAGCCCCTGTGCACCTGCCCTAATCACCCCAGGATCAATTATTCAAACTGACCAAGTCTACTTACTCTGCCTCACCCATTCCTTCCCGTGGAAATCACAGTAAAACACTTGCCCACAGTTCCTGTCTCTCCATCTGCCTTGTGAACAAATCCAGTGCTTTCTTTCTTATTCCTCCATAAGACAAGCACTCTCTCTCTCTCGGAATCTGTGAGTACAACAAAGTTGTCTTTTTCATGACAGCCATCTCCTGGTCTGTTGGCCTTAGCATACCTGATTAATAGCAGAACCTATTAAAACATACAGGGCTAGCAGATGACCGTGGGCTCCTTGATTACATTTGTGGTCATGTGTTCTCCGCCTACTTGGCTATATCTGAGTCTGTAAATACCTTTGTAAGTGTCACCCAGGATGGATAAGTCTACGAATATTATTTTTTTATTTTATTATCTCAAATTATTTTGCAGTTTTGAATAACTCATCTCTTTATCACTCTTCAAAATAATGACAACTGTTGGTTTCTTCATCCTGTTCTTTCTTACAGGCTCTTTAGCCAATTTTCAATATCATAGCTGAGAGTCAGGTATCAACAAATCATCCGCTTCTTCATGGTGTATAATCTATTTTCAGTGGTTGTCATTATATAAATTTCTTCCATTTATAAAAGAAAATGTTTATTTCATTTAAATGATATATTACAATACATTTTTTTGGAGATGGAGGTCTCACTCTATCACCCAGGCTGGAGTGCAGCAGCACAAGCACTGCAACCTTGAACTTCTGAGCTCAGCCAAGTACCCCACCCCAGCATCCTGTGTAGCTGGGACTACAGGCACATGCCACCATGTCCAACTACATTTTCTTTTCTTTTTTGTGGGAACAAGATCTTTCTATGTTGCCCATACTGATCTTGAACTCCTGGTCCCAAGAAATCCTCCCGCCTAGTCTCCCAAAGCACTGAGATTAAAGGCATGACCCACTAAACCTAGCCCAAGCCATTTCTTGTATGGCAGGATGATTAAAAGTATGGGCTTTGAAGTCATTCTCTCCTTCAAAAAAATAAATCATTCTTTCATGCAAAAAAATGGTCTCCTGTTCTTTGCCAGGTGCTGTGCTATGTGCTAGAGATACGTTGATGAACAGTAACAGACACTATCTCCATAGTACAATTAACTAAGTGAAGAGGACACGTTAATCATTCATCAGAGATATAAATATGTAACTGTCAACTGTAGCAAGTTCTGGAAAGAAATAGTACAAGTTACTATAAGAACTTCTGGAGTGCCTGACCTATTCCACAAGGCCAAAGAGACTTACTTCTCTAAGAGAGCTAAGATCTGAAGAATAATTATCAAGTTAATTATGAAAAGGAGGGTTGAAAAGAACATTCCCATCAGAAGCAAGAGCAAAGGCCCTGGGAGCTTGGGGGAGGCAGCAAGATATGTTCAAAGCAGATTGGCCCATGGTGAGAAAGGAAAAGTAGGCAGGCATCAGATGACATAGAGTCTTGAAAGTCACAACTTAGAAGTCATTATGGTAGCCTTGACCATAATGACGATGAGAAGCCATTGAATTTTGAATTCCGGTTGGGAATTCCAGCTCTACTCCTCTTTTAGCTGTATGATCTTGGGCATGACGTTTAATCTTTCCTAAGCCTCAGTTTTCCCATCTATAAAATGTCCTACTTTATAGAGAACGTATATGACAAAACAGAGTAAGACTCATATACATTGCCTGTCATTATTGCAAGTCACTTTTGACCTAAGGGCTTTCTCTTAATCTTTCTCAGTCAATTTAAAAGATCAGACTGCTCCTAAGTCAGTTCAGAAAGAAATCTTCAGATATTTGGAGCTCTGCCAACTGGACAAGAGAGGAAACTCTGTGATACAGCTACCTACTGGACCACCACGGCCATTCTCAACGTCAACATCTCTAAAACGGAATCCATCTCTGTTCCTCCCAAAACCCCCATGTGTCCCTGCCACTGTTTCTCCTATCCCGGTAAATGGTATAATCAATCCTTCAATCACATACACTGGCAACTTGGCAGGCGGCCTGAGCCTCTCCCTCTTCCTCAGCCCTACACCTAATTAGTCTCAAGTCCTTCAGATTGTTCCTGCAAGGCGCCTGGTGAATCCCTCCCCCTTTCCTGCTGCTTCTGGCTAGTTCAAGCACCATCCTCTCTTGCTGGGTGATTGCAATTACTTTATAATAGAACTCTCCAGCTCACAGATTCCAAATTACCCTTCAGTTACCTTTATGGATCAAGTTCTTCTGCTGTGGCTGCCTTTTATCACACCTTCCCCAACTTCCATTTCCTCTTCCCTCAACTCCCTCCTGGAGAATAAAGTTTAAACTCAAGCAGGGCACACCAGGCTCTCTTTAGCCACCCTTTAACCTACCTCTATAGCCATTTCCAGCTCCCTCCCACGCATATTCTGTACATGGACAACAAAGTTGCTTGCACATCTCCAAAACACACCATGCCTACCTCCCAAAGCCTCTACGTCTTTGCACATGCTGTTCTTTCTGTTTCTGCCCAGAATGCCATCCTGCTCCAGCCTTCCTGTCCTCATGAGCTGAGCAACCTCTACCTCTCCTTCAAAGTCAGTTCAAATATCAGCAAGAGTGTACAGATTTCCTCTCAGCGCCTTCCTTACCTACAGACTTCCACCCCCCAATGCTCTTTGTATAGAGCGCATAGAGCAGTGATTCTATTGTTTCTACCCATCCATCTTATGCAGGAGAGGGCACAGATCATTGCTTATCTCCCCATCACATAGCTAAGTACCAGGCACCGTAGTGCAACCTCATACATGTTAAGTGAATGAATGAAAAAATAATTAAAGACAGATGGTTTCAACTTGCTAGATAAGCTAATGATCAGAGATTTTTAACACAATTAGAATATGCTTCACAAAAACTAAGCTTCTATCAATGGAAGTTTTCCAGTAGAGAGATGTTTGTCAAATGACAAAGTCAAAGATTTATACATCAAGTTAGAAGTTGGCTAAGGTGTTCTCAAAGGTACTTTAAACCACAAATTTGCATTATACTTTGTTCAGAATTTTTTTTTTACAGAAGCATATGCAAGTATAGCTGCTATGGGTCAAAATAAGTAATATCAACACAAAACTTTATCCTGCAGTAAACAAGCAACTCTGAGGAAAAAGTAGCTTTTACTTAAGGCATTAATTCTAGCTACATTAAATGTCTGAGAACATTTTTATCCTTGAAGAGTGAGGTTTTATTCACTGAGTTTTACTCACTGGGCAGACAGTAACAACAAACAACACATGCCTATAGTAAGAACCTGAACTAAAACAAGACTAGGTCACCTCAGTAACTAATCCTGACATTACTAAATCCAGAAGCACGACTTAAATGAGCAATTCACAACTCCTGACTAATAATAGCATTTTCTGCTAATCTTCCCAAAGTAATTATAAAAATAATTCTTCAGCTGTCACTCATGATGGCTAAATGATTAGGAACATTGTAGTTGTCATCTGTTGTTACGCTTATAGTTCCTTACATTTTTCTCCAGTATTGCAGCATGTTATTTGGAGTCCAAGGAAATAACACAAGACTTACTTTATAGAAATATATTTAATATATTACTTGGCAGGACATTTGCCACATTCTGTTTTGCAAAATGTTTAGAAAATGCTAGCTCTCAACAAGTGTTTAGAAAAAAGAAATTTGCAGTGTTGGGAACATGGTCTGGCTTTGCTTGGATCCAATTATGTAAATACAAGTCTTAAATCAAGTTTTTTCTGAATCAGAACTGTATGTGTATGCACATTCTCTAAATTTATTATGAAATGCATACCTATAATTTCCACAAAATAGTAAGGTCACTGTCAAAAAACAGGCTTTTAAATCCTTCAGCTGTCTGCCATACATAACATATAGTCCCACATAAGATGACAGTGACACAAATAATTTCTGTTCAAGGATGACAGCTGTCTAAAACCACCTACCTAAACTTTTCTTTTTATGCCAAATCTGTTAGCAAAGAACAGAATGCAAAAGAGAGATCGGGATCTTAGTTAACGCTTTGTCTCTACAAAGATAATTTGTACAAAAAATTCAAACTTTCAGAACCTTCGCACATCTTGAAAATGGAGAAATCAGACTATTTATTAAAATGAAAAGATCGGCTGGGCTCAGTGGCTCAGCCTGTAATCCCGCGCTTTGGGAGGCTGAGGTGAGTGGATTTGCCTGAGCCTGCGGGTTTGAGACCCGCCTGGGCAACTTGGTGAGACCTCATCTCTACAATAAATTAAAAAAATTAGCCAGGCATGGTAGCGCACACCTGTAGTTCCAGCTGCTTGGAAGGCTGAGGGGGAAGGATCGCCGGAGCCCAGCAGGTCGAGGCTGCGGTAGCCGGGAGCGTGCCACTGCCTTCCAGCCTGGGCAACAGAGTGAGACTCCAACTCAAAAAAAAAAAATGTAAAGATCAATTTATTGATTATTTGAAGGCTGGCAGAGTAAGTTAATACCACCTCGTCACATGTCAGTTTCATGTTGTCATGGCTGCTCCTGCCTACCTTTTTGTCATTCTGAGCCTTCCCAGCTGTCCTCTACTGGGAGATAGGTAGAAGAAAATAGAGCCAACAGACAAGTCTATTTGCTTGTACTGTGAAAGAACAGACAATATAAATGATGGCCAGAATCATGGTCCAGAGATTACTTGTGGGTATCATTTAAGCATGAACATCAATTCATTAGAGCTGAAAAAATCAATACTACCCTGGAGTTGTTTTGACTGATAGTTTTTGTACATCATCATGTTTCCCTATAGAGTGACCATTCATCCTGCTCTGACCAGGAAAGACCCACTTTAAGCCTCTGTTGTTCTGGCATAATTCTTAGGAAAGACATTCCCTTCTCTTCTCTTTCCCCACTGTCCTGGTTTCCATGGTCACCGTATAGACACTGCAGGCAAAAGAAGGGTAAAATTCCTCATTCTACGTGACAGTTTCTGTGCAGTCCAACTGCAGTAAACTCCACTTCTCCACCATCCCAGGTCAGGATTAATCCCTGAGTGGAGTCACTGAGTGAGGAACCTATTGCTCAGTCTGCAGCAGGATATGCTGTAAAGAATCATCCATGGACATCTCCCTCCTCTAAACGCATTCCTTAAGAAACAGGCAGTGGCTCAAATCTTTGCTCAGCTGAGCCATAATGTACAAAAAAAGTGTATCAGCTTTGCTGAGACTAAAGGAATATTTCATGGTTAAAGTTTATTTTAAAAGACTACAAATATTTGTCGGCAGGCTCTCCACTATTCCTTAGAAAGAGTTAAATAATAGTTGAATGCCATTCATAGTACACTCATAAGTTGGGGGCATCAATTTAAAGCATTAGTATTTTAACATAACTACATAAATATCCTGTGAATGCAAACTTCCACTTGCCACAGAATCAAACTCTTTGGGGGTTGCATGAATCAAACACCTAAGGTTCAATGCACATGGCCGGGGCGGGTGGGGGGGAAATAGAGAGAGAATATAGAGTCTCCTGTTTCATCTACCTCACATAGATCCTAAAAGCATGAACTGGATTTCCTGCCCATTTTTTTTAGGCTTTCTTTTGTAAGTTTATTTTCATTTCTAATCAGCTTAGTTCCTCCCTACTGCTATTGACTTCAACAATGGTAAGCAAAAAGTACAATGCTTCTTACATGATGGTGAGAAATGGCAGTTAAAAACTCCAGGTGGGGTATTATACTTCTAGAAAATTATAAACAAACACATATATGATGAATGTGAAATGTTCACCAATTTCAGGAACTTTCAAAGAGTACCATATTTACCCCTATTTGTAATAGCAGAAAATGGCCATCTGTGGAAGACAATCATAAAACTATAGCAGTTGTCTTTAAAATGGAGGAAAGCTTTCATTTCTTTAAATGCCATTTAAATAGTAAAAGTGTGATAAATTTGAAGTTATAATAACCTACATCCTTGTTCCATCATAGAGAAAATGTGATTCGTGGTCTCAAAAGAGTTCTCATCTACCTGCACCATCTCCCCTGTGCCCCTTCTCATCACAAACCATGAAATTCACGACAAACCCAGAAGGTCCAATGCATTTGTTTCAGCCCCAGTACAACTGAACCAGAATTTTGCTTCTTCATTATATGCAAAAAACACTTAACAGATGGCAAATCAAGGTGGACCCGTAGCAATAAAGAGAATATAGAGCATTTATGATCTTGAATGTCCATGGATTGTTCCTTCTTAGACACATCTACACCTCACATTTTTAAAAAATGAACACTCAACATATACTTTTTTACTTAAAGAAAACATTCAGTTTGATTTTAGGCTTCCATAAAAGCGAGACAAAATTATATGGGTTCTCAGTGTTTTCCTTATTAAGACTTATTTTTCTCTTCCCTAAAATACTTGTAGGATAAAGAAGGGGAAAGGGTACCACTCTTTATTTATCAAAATAAATAAAAATACATCACTTAAAATGCCGAGTAAAGAGTAAAAGATTACAGCTTTTCACTCTATGCGTATTAAGGGCAGTTTTCTCAATCTTGAAAACTAGAGGGAGTAAAAGTCTCCCTCTCCAAGATCTGAATGTGAAGTCTGATTTAAGAAATGGGGTTCATATGTCACACTGTTTAATTCTACTTGTGATTCCAATGAGAACTAAAAGTGAGTATTAAAACTTTGCTTCACAGGGTGTGGGGCTCAGACCAGTGGCATCAACAACACAGAGGTGTTTGTTAGAAATACAGATTGTCAGGCTCAATTCGAATCTGCATTTAAACAAGATGCCCAGGTGATCTGCATGAACACAGTTTTGAGAAGCACTGTTCTAGAGGACTCCGAGTGAGCAGATGGACAACTAATCTCTTTCTACTATGTTTATTTGACTTCTCCATCGCAAGTATATTCACCAGTTTCCAGACGTATAGCTTCTACTGTACTTGGATAAAAAACAAAACTGGACTTTCAACTCCTGTTCTGCTACATACTAAGAAGTTATTGAACTCTCTGAGTATCTTTGTAATAGCTCTGAGTATCAGTTTCTTCCCTTTAAAAAAATGATTAAAAAAGAAAACTATTTTATAGGGCTGTTACAAGAATTAAATGAGAGTAAGGATGTCCAGGAATGTGCCCAGCACAAAGTTAAAAACTGCTTCCAACATGGTAATGAAATATTAGATCTGCAAACATTGCTTACTCATTGAAAGAATAATGCCAACTTCCCCAAAGTTAGTATATGATGCATTTCATACAATTCTAACAAAACTCCCTACAGATATTTTTAATTGGATAAGATAACCTTAAAGTCTATATTTTTTAAAAATCCTGAACCAAGACAAGAAATGCAGGTGCTTTTCAAAAATATATTTAAAAATATAAAATCTATAGAAAATTATATTTAAAAGAATACATAAAAATTTGTTTACCTATTGTAAAGCAACAAACAACATAAATGAAATCTATACTCAAAGCAATGGGGCAAATCTAAGTGATAAATATAAAATAGTTAATGAATATGAAATGAAATTATATATAAGAAATATATATAAAACGATACTCACTGGTAATGGGGAGGTACAAAATAAAGTAATAGTGAGATAAGGCAAAAATTTTAAAGTGCCATAACACCAACAAGATGGCAACAAATACTTGTGTACATTTAATGGGATGTATGGGTGTTTTTACTTCTAGGGGACAGATTCCCAGGACAAGATTACAGGATCAAAGGAACTGTAATTGGTAACAATAGCAACAGTATTAATCATAGCAGTAACA
>CAUYQG010108375.1:0-47397 GCA_963574415.1 Tarsius wallacei
GGCCCTGCCGTCCTTTTTTGGGAGTGTTGAAAGGGTTTTGGGCGCTGCAAAAGGAATCGTAGGCTTGACGGCATCGTGATGCCAGTTACCTCCCTGACCCCGCTTTCCTCTTCTATAGCGGGGAGATGCTGACGGCCTACCTTGTAGGGTCACTGTCAAGGCTGTACTAGAAAAAGTATGGAAAGTGCCTGATAGGGAGTAGGCACTGAACACATCCCTGTCCCTGGGCTCTTCACTCTTCAGTGTCTGTTAATGAATGGACCTGCGGAGACTCACCCGAAGTATGTTTAATCCATTTTACTTCTGATGTTACACTGTTAGGGTATGAATTCCCAATCTCACCTGGGGATTGTAGGCTTTGAATCAAAGTTGAGTCACAGAAGAGAGAAAAATTGTCTAATGTTAGGGTGGGAAGGTGGTGTCAAAAATGAGGCCGTTTTTGCATCTGTCTGAACTGGAAATGTCTATTCAGTGAAGTTTTCTTTATTCTGGTGTATGTATTCAGTCCGTCTGCCTGCCTGTCTGTTTTAAGGAAAAGAGTTTTTAGTACTTGGCAAAAGGTTACTCTTTTTAGGGTTTGAAGGAGACTGCACCGCCTTACTTGAGATACTCATCTGTTTATAAAGTGACTGGCAGCATTGTGATAAAGTGTAACGTGCGCTGTGGGGAAAGAGCCTTTGTGGTTTCACAGGATGTTAAAGTAGGCCTGTCATTTGAAACTTACATTAGTTTTTTTTTTTAATTTCCCTTGTTCCCCACAGTAATGAAAAATTAAATCAAAATAATGCAAAGGTCATAGTGAGAGAAGCTGCAATATAAATGGGAGTTGAAAGTCCTCCAATGTTGCGTGACTGAAGGTAGGAATTTCACAGTGCACATTTATTTTCCCTCTTGGTCATGCAATTGATCTGCATTTCTTTTGTAGATTATAAAAATTATGAAAAATAGATCATATGTGGCACCAATATCTCACCACCTTTTAAAGAATATATCATTTTGGGGGGATTAGGGAGATTATTTCTCAGGTCCAGAGGCCCTTATTCTTTACTGCTGGTGAAGGTCTGCTGTAGTCCTTTATATGTATAGATGCCATGGCTTGAACTCCCTAGTGACTGGGTCACAGCCAGAATAGGAAGCTCTGAGTTGGTCTACTCCTCATTTTACAGATCAGGGACCATGGTCACCGGAGCCTGAGAGACTTGCCCAAGATGAGAAACTTAAGTCTTCCCTTAAGTCTCTTTCTTCCCTCTAACCCATCTCTACCTCATTCCATGGGTAGTGTAAATTCACATTTTATTTTATTTTTTTAGTAGAGACAAGGTCTTGCAATGTTGCTCAGGCTGGTCTCAAACTCCTGGGCTCAAGCAATCCTCCCATCTCTACCTCCCAAAGTGCTGGAATTACAGGCATGAGCCACTGTGCCCAGCCTAAATTCACTTTTATAGTTTGTAACGTGGACTTATAGTATAGCATGGATTTTTAATCTTAACAGTTGAACCTAACATGGCTTTCCCTTTGTAGTCTTTAACCTGGTATAACAGTTCCATTCGCTTAACCTTTCTCCCATGATCTTTTGCCACATCTGTACACTGACACTGTTCACAGGATTTACCCTTCAGTTCATCACCACAGTTGATAGCTAGTACCTATGCTGCTGTTTTCCCACATATTCAGGTTGTTCATGTATTAAACTGTGAAGCATGGTGTGGGTTTTCAAGGCTTTTTAGAAACATTTTTAGAAACAATTTTATAATTGTATTTGTGTGTGTGTGTGTGTGTGTGTGTGTGTGTGTTTTAGTTCTGGCAGTTTTAAGAGGTTATTGCAAACCATAAATGTAGTTTTTTAGATGAGTATTAGGGATAGGAAGTCCCCCATCCTTCTGTTGAACTTCTCAAAATTATTTTAACATGATTCATTCTGCTTTTATTTGAGGCATAGAGAATTTTTCTTTTAGTTACTATTACGCAATTCAATTGATTTAACAGACATTTAAAGATTTTAATTTTCTTTTAAAGTCTTGATACAATTTGGAAGGAAAACTTGAGATTTGAGATAGGTTTACAGTTTTACCAGCTAAGGCTGATAAAAGCTTCTTGTTATACAGTATTCACTCTCAGGATATTTAGCCCAAATGTTTCCTTCTGAAAGTGAGCTTTATTTATTTATTTGTTTCCAGTTCCCTGGTGGTGGTTTCATTGTATTGGTGAGATTGGATGTGTAGTGTTTTCTTCCTGAAGAGCTGAGACATTCTAAAGGTATTGGATGGTGGTATTTATTTGGTAGTAACTACGTTTTCCCCAGTGTTACTTACATTTTATAGTTTCTTGTAGTCTGTTATAGATATTGATATTTCGTCCCCCACGCCTCTTTAATAGAGAGGTATGCTGAGAGGAAATAGTTTATCACTTTACCAGAAGGATCAGGTAGACAAAATAATTTTTCCTAAATTGTAGTAAGATTGTAAGAGGCATACTTTCCTTTTTCCATAGCATGTCTAAAAATTCTGTGAACATAGGGAGATTTTTATATTAAAGTGTTACTTTCATTTTCCTTTTTGTCATTTATTTATTTTTGGACTGGGGGTCTCACTTTATCACCTAGCCTGGAATGCATTGGCATGATCACTGCAGCCTCAACCTCTAGGGCCCAAGCAATCCTCTTGCCTCAGCCTCCCAGGTACTTGGGACTGCAGACACAAGCCACTGTGCTTGCCTAATTTTTTGATTTTTATTCAGACGAGGTGTTGCTATGTTACCCAGACTAGTCTTGAACTCCTGGACTCAAGCAATTCTCCTGCCTAGGCTTCCAAAGTGCTGGGATTACAGGGGTGAGCCACTGTGCCCATTCCCTCATTTGCAGATAGCATGCTCAATAGGTTTTCCTTCAAGCTACAGCACCTTTGTGGGCAAAAGTGCTGTGATTTTTTTAAAGCCACAGAGCCACTTATTAATCTGAAAAGGAGTAACTACATCTTAAGAAATATATTTTAAACTGCTTTCTCTATGCTTTTATTCTTTTCAGACACCTCTACTTGTAAAGAGAAGGCTCTTGGGTACTACTGAGAGGTGTTAAGATTTCCTGAGCACCAAAGAACCCAGGGAAAGTATCATCAACCATCTGGTTGCATGAGTCAAAATTAGACATCACTGCTGATGCATCCTCCAAATCTAAAACACTTTTAGATCCAGTGGACTCCAACTCTTTTGACTCCATTCATCTGTCTCTATTGCCACTGAGACTATCACTTCTGGCCTGGACAAGTACAGTGACACCTAATTTGCTGAATCCTCTCAGATGCTCATGCACATCCATTCTCCAACTGCATTCTGGGGAATCTTTTTAAATGCAGATCTGATCATGTCACACCCTCAAACTGCTTTTGGCTTCCAAGATTTTGCAGATAAAGATAAAATCCTTCAATGGCCTAGAGAGCCCTGTGTGATCTGTGTCCTGCTGACCTCCCAGCCTCTTCTAGCTTCCTTCCCTTGCTCCAGTCTCCTTTCCTGGATTCCACCCCCTCCAGGCTGAATAGTCCAGGTTCTGTCTAGGGCTTGCTCTTCTGTATCAAGAGATACAGACCTGCTGGGTACAGTGGTTCCCACCTGTATTCCCAGCACTTTGGGAAGCCCAGGCAGGAGGATTGCTTGAGCCTAGGAGTTGGAGACCAGCCTGGACAACATGGTGAGACCTTGTCTCTTGTAAAAATTTAAAATGATAATAATGATAAAAGAGATACGGACCCTTTATGTCTGTTGTCTCTCATAATTTTTTTTTTAATAAGAGAGATACAGACCCTTTATGCCTGTTGTTCCTCCCAGCTGGAACTCACTTTTCTCTCTTTGCCTAGCTTCTACTCATTCTTGGCTTTCAGTTGATGTGTCACTTCTCTGAGTGGTTCTGTTTCCCTGATTATTGACTCAGTTACCTTTCGTTCTTCTACATCTCAGCACTTGTCTCAGTAGCACATTAATGTTTGTGTGAATATCTGATTATGCTTTGTCTCCTGTAGTAGACTGTAAGTGCCATGAGTGCAGAGGCCAGGTCAGCTTGTTCACAGTTGTGTCTGCAATGTCTAGCATGATGCCACGCTCATGAGCAAAGCTTAATACATAGTTGTTGAATAAGTGCATGACTGGGATTAAAGACCCATTCAGCGTTCACAGTGAGTGTGTGTTATATGTATAACCCTCTGGATACTAGTAACTGATTTGCAATGAGTTGTATGTTTTATTGGGGAGTTGTGGACTGAATCCTGGTGAAAGAAGGATTCCCTGTAGACTTTTTAGGCTTCAGATTATGATAGGACCCTAGAAATCATTTATTTTCATTCTCTCAATTTGTAGATGAAAAAGCTAACAACCAGAGGGCCAAAATGGGTTAGGTGGGTTGGTGCCTGTGTCAGGATAAACTTGTGCCTGACACCCAAGCCAGAGATTTTCCTACTCTCCCTTAATGGTTTCTGGAAACATTGTCAGGCATATATGTTCATCTAATCCATTTAATCCTTGCTTGTCCAAGGCCTAGGGTGTTAAAAGGGAAGGCTGAAGTTCTTCAGTTGAAGGGGATTCTTTTGGTTTTTGACACTGCTAGGTTTCCTATGACTAGCCTTCTGAGGTTCTTCATTAAAAGAGGCCCCTCCCTTTTTTAAGATCTGGGAGTCCAGTAATTTCATTTCCTAGTATAAGAACATTGCCAAAGAATTAATAAAATTTTATTCCAAGAGAAACTACACCTAAGTAGTGGAAAACAGACTTAGCAAGTTTGAACAGTCATTTACAGTGTGCTTTTTGCCAGTTGTTGATAAGAAAACTAGGTCATCAGTGTAGAAAGAATATCTTGAAATACAGTCATGGATTAGTTTTTAAGTGTGATTGCTAGGTCACTTACGTCAGTTAAAGTTCTGCAGCTGGTTTGAGACCTCTTGGGGTTAATTTGGTTCTTTGAGTTGTGCTCTGCTCTTTGAAGAGAGACACAGAATTCAGCTTCTCTGTAGTCTCCTGCGGTGCACTTAAGGGAGATAACTGCAGCCTCAGATGGTTTTATAGGGTTCTTCAGTGTTCTCTGGGCAGGTAGTGCCTGCATCTGTCTTTGCGATGGAGATTTCTTCACAGTGCTTTTTCAAAACTACAGGGATGGGTGAGGTGGGTGTGTTTATAAAGATGCTGGCAATAAGCAGAAAATGGGGTGAATGTGGGGGATTGTAAAATGCCATCCTTGCACATTATATCTGTAATAGAAATATATAGTTCTGTCATTGAAGAACTAGAGATGACTCCTAATACTTATAATCTCATGTTTTAGTAATTGCAATATTTTATTCATATTTACTACATTTTAAGTAATGTGCAGGCCCCATTATAAAGCATCTCTTTAATTCAGGTGTGGGAGTTAATTTTAGGATTTTTGTATTTTGTCTTCAGGATCTTTGTGTTGCTATTTTGCTGTTCATAGCATGTTCATTTTATTTCTTGTCAGACTCGATTTTCACCAGTTATTTTCTTTTCTTTTTAAAAAATTTTTTATTTTAAAGATGTGGGGTACAATTCAGAGTTAGGTATACAAACATCCATTATGCAGGTACCCTTGTTGATGAGGTGTGCCCCCCTCCCCCTCCCTGGCAGATTCCCACTTCAGTTATTTTCACAGTTTCACTTTCTGCTCTAAATTGTCAGTGAGTGCTTATGTTTGATGTTAGGTAGTCTCCAACTTCTCTTTGTAAGAAGTTCCTAAAATGAATACAGGTTGTGAAATGTCAAAGTAAGAGTTCTCTTATTTGAAAACCTTGAAAAATATACAACCTTTTTTTAGCTGGGCATGGTGGCATGCACCTGTAGTTCCAGCTACTCAGGAGGCTGAGGCGGGAAAATTGCTTGAGCCCAAAAGTTGGATGCTGCGGTGAGCTATGAACATGTCACTGCACTTCTGCCTGGGTGACAGAGTGAGACCTCCTCTCAAAAAAGGAAAGTATAAAACCTCTTCAGCATGCTCTTTCATGTTATCTTCTTAGACAACCGGGCACATAGTCTTCTGGCTTAAACCTAAGCATTTTCAGTCAGAAGTAAAGATTTGGTCATAACTAATGCCCTTTGTTGTTTGTCTCAGTAGGTTTGAATACTTGCAGCCAGTTTGATTTTTCCATTTTTATTCATGTTAAAAATTGTACACACTGGCCGAGTGGGACAGTGGGCTGTCAAGGCAGCACCCCATGACAGGGCCGTAAGTGCTGCTGTTGTCTGATGCAGGGAAGTCTAATTGTACACATGATGTGGGATTTATCATTGGAAAAGTATGAAAGCTCATGGGTGAAAAGTTGGATTGCCCTGTACTGTATGACTCGAGGCCACTGGGTCTCTCTCAGAAGTTCTTTATCTTTGGGTGAGTCATGTGTCTCCAGGCTGAAAAATGAAGGGCCTGGAATGGATGAGCTTCAGAACCCCTTTCCACCCAGGCTCTGTCAGGCCTGAGCCAGGATGCTTCTGGTAGATCTCATAGTAGGTCCTTTACATATGAACCTTCAAGTTGCAAACTTTCAAAGATGCAAACATGCGTTTGCATGTCCAGTCATGTAAGTTAGTTCATGTGTCTGACATACATTGCCATGTGCATGCATCCTCTACGAGTGGTTGTGCTTTTATGTACTTTACTGTACAGTCCTGTATAGAGCACAGTAGTACAGTATCTTTGTTTCAAGCCCAGGATGTCTGGAAGCAAGTGTAAAAGCAGTGGTGATGCAGCTGGTATAGCCAATAGTGTTAGTTGGGTACCTAGGCTAACTTTGTTGGACATACGAATGTGCTCTTAGAACTGAACTTGTTCATATGTAGGGGATTTATCGTATTTGCATTTTTAAATAGAAACATTTTAAAACAAAATGATATTGCATTACTGATTAAAACAAAATGCATTTTTATTGTTATGCCTCATTCTTGGCATTTTACCTATTGCCCAGATCAATAATGATATGAAACTGTTTTGGAGACTATAATGTGTGTGAATTTCCCCCGTCCCCCTTATTCTTTTCATTTTTGGTGTCATGATAAATTGAATCAACACCAAGGCTGATCCATACGTGCAGTCAGTCATCCTAAGTGGTCAGCAGTTTTTTTAGAAAAACATCTTTTTCAGCAAGTCCATATCAGCAGAGGAGTGCAGATCTCTTTCAGCCATAGCTGCTATGTAAAAGGTCTGATGTGTATCTGACTTTTTGCTATGCTGTATGGCAAATTTTTATTGTGGTCTTCTTTTTTTTAAACAACCTCTGTTAAAAATAAGCAAATAAGGCATGTTTTTTCTTAGACTGTCTCCTGTATAAAACTGTTAAAGAGTTGGATATAGTAAAAATGTGATTTTTTTTAGGTGAACTCTGAGTGTCACTAGTGAATTTTGTTTAAGACAATTTGAAAAGCTCAGCCGTCTCATATCCAGAAATGATGAATGCTGATTGTTCATATTTGATCAAAGTACCTCCCTAGTTGCTTTGGGTGTGTGCTGTCTTATGAATGTGTATTCTGTGTAGATGTATACATTATTACATTTCCAACTTTTTTTCTCTTTGTCACTTCTTTCATGAATCCAGTTTCTTAAAATGAAGTTTTAACTGTTGACATCCCCATTTTAATAGCTGCATTTGGACATTTATTTCCTTATCTGCTATTTATTCTATTAAATAACACATCTGATCTCTTCCGCATTAAAAAGTGCCTGCCATACCAGCAGCAGCTTAGGGGGACCATGTTCTTTCTCTAATGGGACCTTTTAGAGTCTTCCTGTGGTTGTTGCTGGCTGAGGGAACATTTTTGGCCTCCTGAGCACTTGAGTCATTGATACAGTAATGGCCTCAGCAAATGGGCTGAGCAGGATTTTGCTACTAGTAGGGGTTTTCCTGTATGTGTTCCTAGCAGGATGTGTTTCCTCTTATATGAACCATGGAGGTACATCTGCTGGAATCTTTAAACAGATAACTTCTCAGTAAACAGGAAAAGTGGCAAAATTATGGTCAGTTTTTTGTGAGATTGATGGAAGTCGAGAAAATGTGATAATATTTACTCGGGTGTTTTGAGTGTTTTTAATTTGGTGCCATTACAATATAAATACCCTTTCTTGTCTACATTTTTTCTTCCTAACACCTGTCTTTTATGGCCTATGAAATGCATGTTTTTGGTTTTGTTTTTTTTGAGAGATGGGGTGCAGTGACTCCTGCCTGTAATACCAGCACTTTGGGAGGCCAAGACGAGAGGATTGTCTAAGCCCAGGGTTCGAGACCAGCCTGGGCAACCTGGTAAGACCTTGTCTCTACAATAAATGAAAAAATTAGCTGGGCTTGGTGGCACGTGCCTATAGTTCCAGCTACTTGGAAGGCTGAGATGGAAGGATCGCCTGAGCCCAGCAGATTGAGCCTGTCTGTGGTGGCCATGAGCGTGCATGCCACTGCACTCCAGCCTTGGCAACAGACTGAGACTCCAACTCAAAAAAAAAAAAAGTCCATAACCCTAGAGGTCGACCTTATTTTACTTGTTATTCTTGGTTAAGATGTTCACCCAACATGTAAAGACATTTTTAATTGGTTGGGGTTTTTTTTGTTTGTTTCCTTATATATTAAGTATTGTCAGCTTTTCAGTTTTCTTTATTTGAAGCTAAAAACAGAAGTATTAAAATGTATTATGCTTATTAAAACTTTCTTATGGCAATTGCTGGAAAGTCAAGACCTAACCCATAATCTTTTTGGGCCTTCAGTATCACCTGGAGGAAAGTCAAGACCTAACCCATAATCTTTTTGGGCCTTCAGTATCACCTGGAAACTTGGACAGGGAGACAACTGTCCATGTTTTTAAGATAAGTCCATGTCTTTCTAGAGGCTGCATGAAACATGAGCCTGTTTAAAGGAGGTACTTTAGTAATTTGTGGTTTGATCAGCTTGGGACATGATGTCTAATAAAAGAATGCCTAAGTTTGATGATATGGCATTTTAATTTGGAAATTTATAGCTGAACAGTTTTTAAATTGGTAAAACACAGATACCATTTGACAAGGCAGACAGCTGTCTTACAGGGAGGGAGTTTCTGTGGGATAGTTCCTTTTTTTTTTTTCCTTTACATAACATTTTTTAAGGGGTCCTTAATAACTGATGCTGGTTCTCTTATATGAAAATTATACTCTTGGCTCATAACCAGTAGGGAATTGATTTGGGTTTTTCTCCCTGGGTAGGGAAGCCTAGTGGTAGACTCTTAAATAACAGTTGCTAGCATTTGTAAGACAGTATGTACTATGCTTCAGATTCTATGCACTTTGCAGATTTTTCAAGTTTTGGGCTATAATTCACGTACCATACAATTTACTCTTTAAAGTGTACAGTTCAGTGATTTTTAGTATGTTTACAAATGTGCAGCTATCAACACAATTTAAAACATCTTTATTACCTCAGAAAGAAACACTGTGCCCTCCAGCTTTAGTGATCACCTCATGTCCCCCTTTTTCCCTTGCTGCCCCTTCTCTCCCTCAGCTCTAAGCAACCACTAATCTGCTTTCTATTTCTCTAGATTTGCCTATTCTGGAGTTCACATGACTGGAGTCATGTAATGTGTAGATATTTGTTACTGGCTTCTTTCATTTATAATGTTTTCAAGATTCATCCACATTGTAGCATGCATTGGTACTTCATTTTATTGCTGAGAGAGGGGTAATAAATAATATTCTTTTGTACGGATAATATCACATTTTGTTTATCCACTGGGCACAGTAGATAACTAACATTTGGATTGCTTCTACTCTCTGGCTTTTGAGAATACTGCTGCAGTTGACATTTATGTGCAAGTATTTATTTGACTACCTGTTTTCAGTTATTTTGAGTGTGTACCTAGGGAATGTATTACTGGGTCATGTGGTTTTTCATAGTTTGTTTGAAGAACTGCCAGATTTTTCAAATTTTCCATTTTCACTAGCAGTATTCGAGAGTTCCAATTCCTGTACATTTTCGTCAACCCTTGTTCTCTGACTTTTTTTTTTTTTAGCCATCCTAGTGGGTATGAAGTAGTCTCTCTTTGTGGTTTTGATTTTCATTTCCCCAGTGACTGACGATGCCCAACATCTTTTCACATGCCTATTGGACATTTGCATACTTTTGGGAAAGTGTCTATTCAAGACCTTTGACTCATTTTTAAATCAGATTATTTGGTTTTTTTATTATTGAGTTGTAGGAGTTCTTTACATATTCTAGATACAGGTCTCTTATTGGATATATGGTTTGCAAAAACTTCTCTCCCATTCTCTAGGCTGTCCTTTCACTTTCTAGATTGTGTCCTTTGAAGCACAGAAGTTTTAAATTTTGATGGAGTCCAGTTTATCTCCTTTTTCTTTTGTTGCTTGTGCTTTGGGCGTTACATCTAAGAATCCTTTGCCAAATCCAAGGCCATGAAGATCTACTCCTATGTTTTCTTCTAACAGTTTTATAGTTTTAGTTCTTATAGCTAGGTCTTTGATCTATTTTGAGTTAGTTATTTTATATGGTGTGAGGTAAGCATCTAACTTTATTTTTTTGCATGGTTCTATCCAGTTGCCCCAGTACTGTTTGTTGAAAAGACTATTCTTTTCCCACCTAATGGCCTTGGCACTCTTATTGAAAATCAGTTGACCAAAGATGTATGAGTTTACTTCTGGACTTTAATTCTACTCCATTGATCTATATGTCTGTCTGGTTCTACTACCACACTGTCTTGATTACTGTTGCTTTGTAGTAAGGTATGTTTTGAAATCAGGAAATATGAGTCTAATTTGTTTGGTTTTTTCCCCCTAAGGTGGTTTGATTATTTTTGGATCCCTTGCAATTTCACATGACTTTTAGAATTAATCATTTTCTATAAACAATTCGTCTGGGATTTGATAGAGATTGCATTGAATCTGTATCTCAGTTTGGAGAATATTGCCATCCTAATGTTAAGTCTTCTGATTTATGAACATGGGATGTCATTCCATTTGTTTGTATCTAATTTCTTTCAACAATTTTTTGTAGTTTATAGTCTTTTACCTCCTTGATTAAGTTTTTTTCCTGAATATTTTATTCCTTTTGATGCTCTTGTGAGTGAAATAGTTTTCTTACTTTTACTTTCAGATTGCTATGAGTTTATAGAAATAGAATTGATTTTTGTATATTAATATTGTATTCTGCACCCTTGTTATACTTATTAGTTCTGTTAGTTTTTTTGGTGGACTTCTTAGGATTTTCTAAGATCATGCCATCTGTATACAGAGAGTTTTGCTTCTTCCTTTCCAGTCTGAACGTCTTTAATTATTTTATTTTGCCCAATTAATTGCCCTGTCTAGAACCTGTAGTACAATCCTGAATAGAAGTGGCAAGAGTGGACATCTGGTCTTATTCCTGATTTTAGGGAGAAAGCATTTTTCACTATTGAATATTGTGTGAGTTGTAATATTTTCATCGATGCCCTCAATCAGGCTGGGGAGGTTCCTTCCATTTTTAGTTTATTGAATGTTTCTGTCATGAAAGGGTGTTGGAGTTTATCAAATTTTTTTAATGTGTTTGAGATGATTGTGTGACTTTTATTTTCTCTATTGATATAATGTGTTACATTAATTGACTTTTAGATGTTGAACTAACCTTGTATTTGTGAGATAAATCCTACTTGATTATGGTGTATAATTGTTTCTCTATGTTGCAGGCTTTGGATTGCTTGTGTTTTGTTGAGGATATCTTGCATCTGTACTCATAAGAGATAGCGGTCTGTAGTTTTCTTGTGATATCTGTGTTTGGTTTTGGTATCAAAGTAATATTGGCCTCATATGATTAGTTTGGAAGTGGTCCTCCTTTTTTATTTTTGGCAAAGTTTGTGAAGAATTGGTGTTAATTCCTTAAGTGATAGACTTCAATGGTGAAACCATCTAGACCTAAGCTTTCTTTGTCAGATGTTGGTTTACATTCTTAATTTAGGTATCATTCCCTTCATTTTTTAGATGAGGAAACAGAGGCTTAGAGAGGTTAAGTAACTTGCTACTAAGTGGCAGAACTAGGATTTGAATTCAGATTATTTTATATCAGTTACTAGGATCACAACAGTAGGAGGCATTTATTGAGTGATTAGTTTTGTATTTAACCATGCAAGGTGCTGTAATATTATCATCTCCTGCCACCATCCCATCACCAATTGATCCTTTAATGATCACTTCAACTTATATGCATTGTACACTTTTTCAGATAGAGACTTTGACACTAACAGAGATTCAGTGGCTTGCCCTATTGAACTGTGGCTGGGAAGTAAATGGTACAGCTGTGCTTCTCACTCATGAAGCCTTCTGACTCTAGAGCTTGCTCTCTTAGTTGCTCTTCTCCATCGTGTGTCTGGAGGGCCCAAGACACTAAGCAGCTGTGCCACATGTGCACAGCTGAGCCCAGATCAAGTTTGACCTTGGAAGTGAATGGGCTCACATTGCCCTTCAGGCTCCACTTAGACATGCTTGCCTCAGCACAACACTTGTAGAAGCCTGGCTTTTCTTCCTTCCTCTTCTCTGTAGCTAGCATTCTACTCCATGATTGTAGCAAAAGAGCCTCTCTATCATTCTGCTCAGATGTAGTTAAGATAAAAATAAGTTTTCACTATGCATAATGTGGAAATGGCTTTTTAAGGCATTTTAGTGTGTAAGTCAGCCAGCAGATTTGTGTAGTATCTTTCAATGAAAACAATCAAAGCATATCACATACTTAATTAATTTTTATATTTTTTTGAGGTTAGATAGTATAGAGCTTATTTGAGTGAAGAAAACTTGTCTCCATTTTTCAAGTTAGAGGCCTTCCTCAAATATCCATTTACACTGAAACGTGGGGTTCTAAAAGCTGATTTGATGCCTGTGTGAGTGGAGGGCAAGTTGAGTGGTAGACCTTACTAAGGGCAGGGTGGGGTGGGTGGCATCTTGGGAACTAGGAGAGGAACAAGGGCCCAGAAGCCCCAGTGTACAGCAGGTTGTCAGTGCAGCACCTGCTCCCACTGTGCTCTTCTGTGCTGGGAGTTGTATTGTCCAGGGCCTGCAGCTTGGCCTCTCCTGGGGCAAGAGCAGGCCAATACCCTGGTTATGCAGTCCTGGAGGGAGGGGATCTGGGTGTCCAGTTGTTCCTAATTCAGGCTTTCCATCTATTCTTTCTGCAGTCCTCTCCCGCATCCATGTCTAAATGTAGAGACACAGTTTCTCCTCAGAGTGTTCTGAGGACTTAGTGGGCTTTGATGTCCTTCTTGTGAGCTCTTCCTGAGACACTCAGCTGAGTAGAGGACACTCACTCCAGTTACGTGCACATGACTGCTTTCCATCTTACCATAGTCTGTTGTCACATCTCCCCTCTTGCAGGCTCCTTTCCCGTTCTCTTGTCCTTTGGTGTTTTCACCTGCTTTTATTCCTTTGCTGTCATTAGGATTTCAGAAAGGAATAGAGATAAAAGCTGTTTATTTTTCTTTTGTAAATTACCTCTTCATGTCCTTTGCCTGATTTTTTTATTAGATGTTAATTGTATGAGTTTGTAAGAACTTCTTATGTACAAAGGCTGTTAACTTTTTGATACAATACAATCATTTTTTCTTCTATGTTAACTTATTGGAAATACTTGCTGGAAGATGCTGGTGGGCATTCCAGCTTTTGTAACTTGTACAGATGGTTGTGTAGGGAAATGGATCCTGAGGCCAGCTGGCTGTACGTGGGCTTTTGTATGAATGTGCTTTCCTTTTGGCTTTCACCACTTCATGAAAACTGTCCTATTTCACTCATGCTTAGAATTATACATACTGTTTCACAAATGAAGGACCCTGGCCAAGTATAAGTGTATCATTTACCATCTCCTCTACCAAGTATTTAAAATGTGTCATGCTGGTAGTCAGTGGAAAGATCTGGCAACAGCTGGGCTGAGGAACATGGGTGCTCACTTACCTGCTGAGGATCTGTTGTCTCAGCTCAGCCATATGCCCCAGCATTGGAGAGAGGCCTCTTTTGCATAGATGTGCCTTGGAAAGGTAGGAGGTGCTGGTGAAAATACATTATTTCTTTCTTTGCATTTAGCAATGGGCTCAGGGCCATGAGGAAGGGGATTAGAGGAAAGGAATTAGCACCAGCCCACCACATGTCCCATCTGACATGAGTGGACAGGTGCTGGTCCTCTTCTGTATGTGGGATCTGGTTTTCAGCTGAGTTGTCGAGGTTGAACCATGTTTCATTTCCACTTAGGTTTTATTCAGGCTTTTTCTATCCTAATCAATATGGACAGAATGCCCTGCAGTAGCCTGGTGATCCTAAAGCACAAAGCTGTTGGACAATTCCATGGAATTTGGGGTCTGTAATGACACATAAGGAAGCTCTGTGTCACCTCCCCTCCTCTCAGGTTCCCTGATTTACTGCGGAAGTGGCTGTGGTGAATGATCAGCTCTGCCCTGAAAACCTATTCTGGTTTCGTTTCCCCTCCAGAATAGCCCCTGTATTTTTCCTCTCCTCTGTCCCAATTGCTAAGTTGCCATCTCATTCCATTCCGGGCCTGGCTACGTATCCCAGCTTCCTAACCTGGTGTAGAAGCTTTGAGCATCTTCCTGTCTAATCTGCCCAGTATGCTACTGCCAGACTCATTGTCACCCTGAACATCACTTTGATCACATTGCTTCCGAGGCCTGGCGCCCATCCATGAGACTGCCTCAGCCTGCCTTTTCCTGTTTCCCACTGTGGAACGCTCAGCACTAGGCAGTTTGATATACAGTTGTTCTGGTCATGGTTATTATGCCTGTGTTAGGCGATTAAAAGGCTCTTGAAGGCAAGGGTGATCGCTGTGTCTCTTGAATTCCTCCCATCCTTGGTCTCGTGGAAACTCTCTGGGGAACAGGCATACTTCTCAGGTAGCAGAGTGCTAATGTCTGGCGAAAATGTTTAAAAACTGAAAAATTACCTTGGCAAGCTGAGGACAAAGCCACAAAATCATGACTTGTTTTAGGAATTTCTTCAGCCTCACATCTACCAGATAATTTGGAATTTTCTTATCTGTAAAAGGAGAAGGTGTTGGAGTGAATTATCTGTCAGTTCCCACCCAACCCTGAAAGACTAATTTTCCTTCCTTTGCCTTAATCTTTCTACTGAAATTAAAAGTGAGCTGTTTCTGGATCCTGAATTAGGAATTTTTCATTTCTTTGTAATTCTTTCCCTGACGCATTTTGTAGTTGTCTCTGGGTATGTGCTACTAAAGGAAAATTTTAGGAGAGCAGACACAATGCCATACCATTCTGTTTTTTCTACTTGAAGCTTTTCGTTTGTAAAAGGAAGTCTTTCAGTTTGGTGCATAATTCTAACATGCTTCTTGCTTTTCCTCTGCAGACATGATGAGGCGAGTGGTACGACAGAGCAAGTTTCGGCATGTATTTGGACAAGCAGTGAAAAATGACCAGTGCTATGATGACATCCGGGTTTCTCGTGTGACCTGGGATAGTTCCTTTTGTGCTGTAAATCCCAGATTTGTTGCCATAATCATAGAAGCGAGTGGGGGAGGAGCATTCCTTGTGCTCCCTCTGCACAAGGTAAGCGACTTGACCTCCCATTCTGTTAGATACCCTCTGGTAATCACTATATTTTTCCATAATGGATTGACAGTTCACTAAGAATTATGTGTTTGCTGAGACCATTAAACTCTGATGTAATTGAGGTTAAGTTCCTCACGCCTTACTAACCACATCAGTTTTTCTATAACAGAGAATCATTAAACAGAATGGTGACCTCTGTCTGTTCTGGGTGTGCCCGTCCGTGGATGCAAAAAATTATAATGAGGTTGTGAACACGGGCAGGCATAGAACTCTTAGGACTTGGTTCTTAGGCATCTGCATTTCACAAACATTTTTCTATTAGAGTGCAGTTTCAAAAAGTTAGGTTTTTACTCCAAAGTAAAGTTTTGCAAACATTATCTTTTTAAATGGGCAGAAATTTGAAGATAATGTTCTCTTTTCTGTGGGGTCATGAGAACTAGGACTTTTTGGTTTTTTGAATAGCATATAGAATAAGAGCTCAAGAAAATGTTTCAAAACAATACAACTTTCAATTTTGGCTAATAGTAAGTTTCAGGATAGGGTTTAAACAGTGTTAACAAGTGGTAGAAATAAAGGATCTTTACTGAGATGATTCTGTGTGTTCTTCAGCTTCTTTGGGCTTCCAGGCCTTTCCTTTTTCCTTCCTTTATCTTCCCAGAAAGCCTGCTCTGAGGTGGGAGATTAGATAGGAATTTTGTGCGTTTGCTGGCCAGTCATGAATACTACAGATCAAAATCTGCACTTACTTTATCAGCAAATGCCAGAGTTGCAAATAGTGAAGGAAAAAAAGCTATAAAGGATGGTTGGAAACAGTTGTTTTCTAGCTAGCTTGCAGGAGGAAACTGAGTTTGGCAAGTCCTGAGCTCCAATGATATGGGCTCAGTGCTGGTGAGGATGCAAATGTTGAGTCGAATTGCAGCTGTTTCCACTCAATAAAAACAGTGGTGGAAGTGGATCCCCCTGCATCTGAGCCATGTATATTAGGGGTATATCTCATCATAATGGACCATGTGATTCTGAAAGTGGTTAAAGTGAATTTCTGTCAAAGCACTGTTTCCCATTGTATTTTTTCCCCCTTGGGAAAACTTCCAATTGTCTTGTATTTTTCTCTGAGATGCTCATGACTAACTTGTTTTATTTTAACATTTGATTTTTACTTTAGTGGCCAGATTAATGTGGAAATAATACACAATAGAATCATTTTGCTGCAGAAGTAGGGAGGTGGGTGTCTTTAGGGAACACATTTGATACCTGTTTTCAAATGCATCTTCTTACTGGCAGAGGTGAATCTTTTCAAATAAGTATACTACATTATTAAAACTGTTCTTACCTGATTTGGGAGTGGGTCCATTGCATTTGGTCTCCACAACGTTTTCATTTATTTCTTCACCAAGAGCAAGAAGCCTTTGGAAACTTGACTGTTTACTGGTGGTTTCATGGTGGCCAGCTGAGAAGACCACCACAGCTTGTCAACTCAGAGCAGGCACTGGAGCACCATGATCTGTTTTGGAATTAAGAGTTTTTATTTCTCCTTTTATAGACTGGGATAAATTTAAGACTTGTTTTCTTCAAAGAAATAGAACAAGGCAATTAGAATCCCCAAATAAACTTTTGGAAGGCTAATCTTCGACTGAATTCAAACAGTTCCCTTCAACGTCTACATCCACACAAGGCTCTGTAAGTCCATCTTGCTGTTACAAACCATGGGAAACTTTGAGCTTTACTTATCTCATTTAAGAGAGACCCGCTTGTACTTTCTGAGCTAACCGGATCTTAAGATTTGTTGTTCACGTGCGTTGAATGACCTATAGTTAATAAATATGTTCTAGTTTTTGCTCTTTAACCAGCCTTACAGGAATGAAGATAGAATAAGATGCTTTATAAATTATCGTGTTTAGATGAAGAGTTGTTTCATGGAGGATCCTTGAGGGTCTGTCTTTTCCTGGCTACAATAAATATCAAAGCTACAATAATGGCTTCACTCTTTAAATATTAATTTTTTTTAGAGGTGGTTACATTGGTATAAACAAAACCCTGTGACAGCCGTTGGACATAAGGTCAATGGGGTTCTGTAATTGATAGGTTCACATGTACTGTGTGTGTATGAGGTCTTCACATACTAAAGTGTGTGCATTTAGCCCTTAATGTCACCATGGCATAGAGGAAGGAACGTGGGACTGAGAATTGAAGAACTGTAGAGTTCAGTCCTAGCTCTGCCACTGTATGTAGTGGGACATGGATGTGCCATGCTATCCCTCTGTTCTTCCATTTCTCTCTGTAATGTGAGGGGGCTGTATGTAAAAGTGATTTTCTTCTTGGTAATTCTGGGTGATCTCAGAAGTGCTTCTCACCTCCTGTGCTTCTCAGTTATGAAGTGATTTCTAGTGCAGCTGGTTTGGTACTCAATTCAGCAAAGAAAACACGGTTGTTCTATTTTTTTCACCTTTGGCTAATGGAAAGCTTTGAAAAGTAGATGTCTTCTTACTTTTGGCTGCTTTTTTGCCAAGCCTAAGGCTGACCCCAGCAAAGAAGAATGGTCTTGTAGTTCCTCTAGACAGTTGTGTGCCCAGAGAGCTCTCAGAAGGATCTGCTATGGTGGTGGGGCCTGGCCCCTTGCTCTGGCCCTTGAGACTGGAGTGTCAGGTGACACATCTTTTCCTCTTGTTCATAAGGTGCTGCTGGTTACTGGGGCATCAGTAGCTGTTAGAAAATAGAGCCATCTTTCATGTTGGAAGCATACACTTACATCTGCTTTATGAAACTGACTGCCTTCTTGTTATCTACCTTATAATGTTGGTACAATCATGAATATTTGAATAGTAATTATAAATTTTACATTTTTACAGTTGATATTGTTTTTTTTTTAAAGTTTGGGTCTGACTTTGTCACCCAGGCTGGAGTAAGGTAGCACCATCACAGCTCACTGCAGTTTTACTTAGGGCTCAGGTAAGCCTTCCGCTGCAGTCTTCAAGTAGCTGAGAATACAGGCACATGTCACCATGCCTGGCTAATTTTTTGAGTTTTTGTAGAGGCAACGTCTTGCTATGTTGCCTAGACTGGTCTCACACTCTTGGCCTCAAGCAGTGCTCTCACTTCGCCATCCCAAAGTACTGGAATTACAAGGATGAGCTATCGCACCCAGCCAATATTTGATTGTTTATATGAGTAAGACTATACTACCTGTCATAAGTTGGTTTGATTGCCTGTCAGCAGATCACCTGCTGTTGGCCAGCATCTCTGCCCATCTAGTTTTTGTTGTGGTCAGTTTCCTAATCTCCCCCAGAAAGCATCCTAGCAGATGGTTGGTATTGAGGTGTTTGTCTCCTCTTTAGAAGTGCTTTCTTGAAGAAGAGATATGATGGGGACTCCAAGTGCATGGGGACCCCATTAATCCTAATGCAGGGCTCTTTGCCCTGGAAAAGAGATTCCTGCAACTACAGTATCTTGGCAGCTATGAAATAATTTTATAATGAGATGCTGCTTTGGTTTAAAAGCAAAGAAAAATCAAATTTCCAAATATAATATGAAGTTAAACTTGAAATCAAGTTAGCAAGAAATTATGCATAGGTGCGTGTTAGGCCCCAATGTATGTTAGCAGTCTGAGATTATTCTAAACACAAACCTTAAGAAATGAGTATGGTTTTTCTTCTCTTTCTTTTTTTTGAGACAAGATGTCACTTTGTGAAACCCAGGCTAGAGTGCAGTGGCAGGATCATGGCTCAATGCAGCCTCGAACTCCTGGACTAAAGTGATCCTCCTGCCCCAGCTTCCCAAGTAGCTGGGACTACAGGTGTGTACCACCACACCTGGCTAATTTTTTTTTTTTTTTTTTGTAGAGATGGGGGTCTCGCTTTGTTGTCCAGGCTGGTCTTGAACTCCTGGCCTCAAGCAATCCTCCCGTCTCGCCCTCCCAAATTGCTGAGATCACGGGCATGAGCTACTACGCCTGGCTGGTATGGTTTTTAATACCTATATGAGGGGCTTCTGATAATGTTTTCCCTTTTTTGTTTCTGGTTATATGTAGACAGGCAGGTTGGTTTTGGTAATACTTTTGGGGCTGTGTATATATTAATATTGAATATGTACATACTATTCCTTTTTTTTTTTTTTTTTTTTTTTTTTTTTTGAGTTGGAGTCTCTCTCCGTCGCCCAGACTGGAGTGCAGTGGCCGCTCCCGGCCACCGCAGCCTCGAACTGCTGGGCTCCGGCGATCCTTCCGCCTCAGCCTTCCGAGTAGCTGGAACTACAGGCGCACGCTACCACGCCCAGCTAATTTTTGATTTATTGTAGAGATGAGGTCTCGCCAAGTTGCCCAGGCAGGTCTCAAACCCATGGGCTCAGGCAGTTCACTCACCTCAGCCTCCCAAAGTGCGGGATTACAGGCTGAGCCACCAAGCCCGGCTCATACTATTCTTATAGTGGATCATGACCCTTTCAGAAAGATTCCCATTTGAAAACATAGTTTTCCATGAATTTCCCTTGAAAGCTAGTTAGTGTCAGCAGTAAATAGGGCTTATTATTACAGCCTCATGAGGCTTGTGGTTCAGTTCTGGGAGAATGTAAAGTAGATGTGATCACTGTCTTTCTTCCAGGACTTAAAATCTAAAGTGAAAAGAGCAATAGGGACAAATTACTTAAATGTAATATGTGTGTACATAAAATACATACACACATATAAGTACATGCACATGTGCAGCAAGAAGCACAGTTAAAAATGAGTGTTTATTATAAGCATATGGTTTATGAGGTTTTTGTTTGTTGGGAAGATTTTATTAGAAAAGAAACTGGGATTTTCAAAGGTCATGGCTGGAGGAATAGGGAAAGTCCTCAGTCCTGAGGTGTGGAGTGCTTTAGATGAGCATACGTGACTCCTGATCTCTTTTGTAATGCTTCTGTCAAGCTGTGGCTTGCCACTCTGCCATGACTTCTCAAGGTGTGGCTTAGTGCATTTCTCATTCTTTAGTCTTTCAGAGGTTGAATAATAAAGAACAGTCTTGCTGAACGCATGTTGGCTTTGTGGTTTTGGCAATAAGGGATACTTTTTTCCTTGCTGCAACTGCTCAAGCTGCCTAGTCTCGAGCATACAGGTTTCCAGCCCCTGTGTCATTTACCACATTGGCATGAATAAGCCTTTCCTTTGTGGAGTAGCCACACTTGTGATGCGATGTAGGACTGAGGCATTCCCTCCCTGCTGTTAGCCATGGAGGCTCATACAAACACACCAGTGGTTCTGTGGACACATACACACACACATGCACTTGTGTGCACTTCATTCAGATCACAGCGCATCTGTAAATTCTGCCTTAAACAGATAAGAGTGGAGGGAGGGAGTTAGAATTATATGTTCTTGATCTCTTGACATTCACTAGGATGGAGGATGCAAACTGAATGGTTCTTGTCTTTCCTGCTTGCAGTCTCCCTTCTTCCTTTGAGTATTCCCACTGTGAAGGAACTTCGGTATATTAGAATAATAGCTAATTTCATCCTTGCAGTAAGTGCCTGGAAGAGTAGCTCTGCTCTGGGCCGTGATGGAATGGGTGTGACCAGTTCTCTGTTTACCTTTCGTGTCACTATCTCTTCCTTTCTCCTTCTAGCTCTTTTACTGTGGCTAATCCTTACCTTCTTATATAGCTATGTTTCTCCCATTTATTTTAAGAACTCTATGTGGCATTATTTGGGATCTTGCTTTATTTATGTCTAGAGCTATCCTGTTGATTCATTTTTGCAGTCTTTTACAACTAGGGCTTTATGAAAGAATTCAGCCCTATAGGAAATTATTCAATGACTATTTTTCTTAGTTCTCTCAAGGATGGTCCATCACTAATGCCTTCTAGAAGCATAGGAGAGAAATTAATTCATTGCATATAATAGCTGCTTTAGAGCATTGGGACTTTAATCTCATAGGGAACCTGGATTGACAAGGGCTGGTTTAGAGTGTTTCATGTTTTTTGAGCAAGAAATCTTGATTCATTTCAGTCAGTATTCTAATGATATTACCTGCTAGTGTCTTTTTACTGGTCAATATCCACCTCAAATGTTACCTTTGATTTGCTGAGACAGGGGATCATCCTTTGAGTTCTCTTAGTTTCTTGTCTATAACACTAGTACCATAGACCACATTATCCCATTGTATTGTAACTGTTTTCTTTTTCACTTTAACAGGTGGCAGGAGTGGTTAGAATTATATGCTCTTGATCTCTTGACTCATTGGATAGAGGATGCAAACTGGCTATTTGTATGGTAGCCTTTCGTTCAGGTTCTCCAAAATCTTGCCTTGCTGTTTTAGGGTAGGAGCCTTCAGGTGGTCTCCAGTGATTCTCATCTCCTGGCAATCATGCCATTGTGTGGTTCCCTCCTACATTAAATAGGGCTGACCTGTTAACCACAGGATGTGATGAAACTGGAGTGTGACTTGTGAGACAGGGTCATAAAAGCCTACTGGCTTCCACGTTGTCTCTTTTGGAGCTGCCATGTCATGAGGATGCATGCTTCCACCAATGGCCAGCACCACTTACCAGCCATGTAGATGGGCCATCTTGAAAGTAGATCCTGCAGCTGTAGATAAGTCAACAGATGACTGTGTCAGTCATGAGCCAGTCATGCCCTGGCTGACACTAGACTCATAAAAGACCCTGGATTCGAGACCAGCCTGGGCAACTTGACAAGACCTCCTTTCTACAATAAATAAAAAAAATTAGCCGGGCATGGTAGCACGCACTTGTAGTTCTGGCTGCTTGGAAGGCTGAGGTGGAAGTATTGCTAGAGCCCAGCAAGTTGACACTGGAGTGGCCTTGAGCGTGCCACTGCACTCCAGCCTGGACAACAGAGTGAGACTCCAATTCAAAAAAACAAAAACAAAGACCCTGGAGGTGGGCATGGTGGCTCACACCTGTGATCCCAGCACTTTGGGAGCCTGATGCAGGAGAATTGCTTGAGCCCAGGTGTTTGAGACCAGCCTGGGCAACATAGCAAGATCTTGTCTCTACAAAAAAAAAAGTTAGCTGGACGTGGTGGTGCGCACCTGAAGTCCCAGCTACTCGGGAGGCTAAGGCAGGAAGATCACTTGAGCCCAGGAAGTCGAGGCTGTGGTGAGCTATGATTGCACCATTGCACTCCAGCCTGGGGGACAGAGTGAGATTCCCCAACTCAAAAAAAAAAGAAGCTAGAACCACCCAGATAAGCTCTTTTTGAACTCTTGTTCCTCAGAAACTATAATAAATGTTTGTTTTTAAGCAGCTGAGGGTTTTTTTTGTTTGTTTTCTTTTCTTTGAGTCAGAGTCTCACTCTGTCACCCAGGCTGGAGTGCAGTGGCATCCTCATGACCACCTCAGCCTCAACCTGCTGTGTTCAGGTGATCCTTCTGCCTCAGCCTTCCAGGTAGCAGGAACCACAGACATGTACCACCATACGCAGCCCAGGGCTCAGGCAGTCCTCTTGCCTCTGCCTCCCAAAGTGCTAGGATTACAGACGTGAGCTACCCCGCCCAGCCAGCAGCTAAGTTTTAAGATAACTTGTTAATTAGCAATTGATAACTAATACAGTGTTGTCAGACTATATTACTTGACTCATAATGTTAGTTCACACAATTAATACATGCATAATTCAAAATGGCCTGAAAGGCTTTTTGGTAGTATGGAGCATTCTCTTCCTACCTTGCCTTAAAAAAATATGTATATACAATATATCTATATAGACATAAGCATTCTTAAATAAGTCTTAAATTAATAATTGAGGGATGCTGTGCAATAACAAGAAAAATGTATGGTAGGTAGCAAGATTTTGTTATTCTGTGTTCCATGATACCTTTGTATAACCTAAAAAATGTGTTGGAAGATTATAGTCACTATCTTATGCTTAATTTCAATTATGTTATTGGTTTATAGGAAAAGTCTGGGATGTTAACCTTGATGGGACTAAAGGTGATTTTATTTTCTGCCTTGTAATTATTTGTACTTACAAAAAATCTTACAATGAACTTATCACAAATGGAGATTTTTTTTTAAGTGTTATCAGTAGTATTGCCAGAGCACACATAAAGAGCTAATTGTTGCTTAAATGTTAGTGAAATGGATATCTGTACTTTAAAAGAATCACATTTGTGCACTCACATACTCATTCCTTAGACATTTGAGTGCCTGCATATGCCAGGACCTGTGCTGGGTTCTTGCTTTTAAAAAGCTTCTACAAACTAGGCATGGTGGTGCATGCCTGTAGTCCCAGCTATTCAGCAGGCTCTGATGGGAGGATCGCTTTAGCCCAGAAGTTTGAGGCTGTAGTGAACTATGATCATGCTACTCACTGTATTCCAGACTGGGCAACAGAGCAAGAGCCAGCCTCTTTAAAAAAAAAAAAAAAAAGTCCACAACTGCCCTTGATCTCTCCATTGGGGAGCTTTGTATATTAAAGTGCTTTAGCACTGTGATGTGAGAGATGTGTTCCACAGAGGCTCAGATGGCAAGGAAGCCATCACAAGAAGATTCTGTTTGAATTCAGGTTTCTCCTATGTGTAAAAGCTGAGGTGAAACAGAAGAGAAGCCCAACCAGTTTACAAAACTGGTAAGTTAGAAGAGGTGCTCAGTGCCCGGGAGGGCCAAGCGTAAAGTGGCAGGCACATTCCTCCTTCAGGCTCTCTGGGAGTTGAGATTGACTTTCCTAGTGTTAAAGAAGTGGAATGTCTGCTTGGAGGGGGATCAAATCATTTAGGCATTGTGTGAATTAACATTATGAGTCAAAAGAGAGTGAAAGGTAGCTTTTTGGTAGAAAGTCCTACATTTCTTGACTTTTTCCCTTCATTTAGTGTGAATTGTGCAAAATTGGTATTTTCCTTGATGTTATGTGGAAAAGAAGTAGAATAAGCACGTTCCACATTTTAGGATCCTTGTTACTGCAAGATCAGCAATCTATCCTGTGGGTCATCTTTAGGAAAAAGCAGTGACTTCTGTCATATTCATAGCAATGAGACCACAAATGACATCAAACTGTATTTGGAGGACCTTCTTTATCTACAATGTTTCAGTGTTTGCATGTGGTAATGTTGCTGTCATTCCTCTGTTCTACAGCTGAAGAAATTGAAGCTGACATTGAATGATTGTCCAAGACTGAAGTCTTTTGTGGATTAGAACTTAGGTCACTGGGTCTTTATTTGATCTGTACATGTATATTTTTTATTAACTTTTTTCCTACTTAGAGTGTGAAGGATTTTTTTTTTTTTTGGTGTAGAAACTGTGGTCAAATGGACACTTAATTATTTGCATTCTTTCTCTGGGATTAGAAAGCTTAATAATAAAGACACCAACTTGTCAGGGCTTCAGTTCTGTCAGTTTGCAAATTGTCTGAAGGTTTGGAAAGTACTTGGTCTACCCAGGCCTTGTGAGGAAACAGCGACAGGGATGAAATCGCATCAGTCCACATTTGTCATGAATCTCTTTAAGTGCCAGGCATCATGCCAATAAGTGCCTTCTTTCAAGACCTTGTTCAGAAGGAATGACAGTCTCCCGATGGGCCTTTTCTGTGTGATCTGCAGTCACGGCCAGCACCTGCTGGATTTGCATTGGCTGCATCCCCGCCTCATACACACTGCTGACAGGCAATTTCCATTTCTACACATAGCAGTGCTCTGTTGTAGACAATGGTGGCAGTGCTGGGAGCCCTTTGTACAGATGTGGATGTCTGCTTGGTAGCGAGAGGATTTGACTCGGGGCCTGCCATGTCCTGGTGTACAGTGGGATGCCCATCACTGCCTCCTGAACTCAATTCTGTCTGATGCCTGGATTACCTTACACTGTCAAGTGTAAGGGCCATGAAAGGCTGGGGGACAGGATGGGGAGGGTAGAAGATGCAGGGGGAGGGTACCAGGTGCAGAACAATGACTTTCAAATTATGTCATGAGCTGCCAGCCACAAGAGCACAGCTCGGCCTCATTACCACATGAAGTGCCACAGAAAGGCCTTTTCATTTTCTCCTAGGGACTGTGTTTTTCAACCCCAGTTAACAATGGAGCACTAAGTCCTGGCAGAAGGAACTTTGCAGTGTACCCCAGGGCTAATTTTGATGACACTGAGTGGCTGTGACTCAATGTGAGTGTGTGCTCTGGCAGATGACGGTTTCCATTGCCTTCCCTTCCCCTCCCTCCCCATTTGTGCATTTCCTTGGCTGGCTTCTCCTGCTGCTGCAGTTCACTGATATGTCCACAGCAGCCGGCCTGCAGGCCTGACAGGGCTCTGACAGTGGTTTTTACCATATATGGCCATCAGAGTGCTGTGGCTGTCAGCTGGCCAGGATAATTTCCTTTCTTTGCTTTGATTGGCTGCACATCGGCTCAGAGAATGGTGGGATCTGGGAGCCTGTGGGGAAGAGAAGCCACTGAGTCAAGTGCAAAGTACGTTTAACTCTTTCCTGGGCTTATGTTGAGCAAACGGACAATTGCTGCAGCAGAAACCATCAGTGTAAATGTGTGGGAAAGAGGCTGCATATCAAACAAGAAAGGTGTCTGCGTGCAGTTTACTCTGAAACAGGCTCAAAGGGTAATAAGCAGATTTCTGCAGTCATGATTTGCCAGAAGCCACCTTAGAACCACAGGTAGCAAATTGTCTGCTCCTGCCAGTTGAGGCTCTGTGCTAGTTAGGGATGGGGCCTGAGCTGAGGTCCTGGAGACTGAGCTGGGAGGGCGAGTGGTAGAGCACATGTCTGCTTTCTCTGAGGAGCTGGGCCTTAGGTTTCATTTCTGGCTGAGCCCTGAGTAAAGGATACAAGCTACTGAATTGGGTCAGTATTCCAGTCCTCTTGCTTGTTTACGCCCGCTGCAAGATATGAACTGCCTGGGCCATGGAGCCCAAGGCATGTACCTAAAAAAAAAAAACCCAACAGTTGTAATATTTTTCTGTTTTGTATTTCCACTTCAAGGAGGGGTGTCGTTCTGAGGTTTGTGGATAAACCAGTGCAGAGCTGCATTTGGAAGGGGAGCCCTGAAGCTCCTCAGCATTCACAGAGGATCCCAGTCAGGAGATCTTGCTCGCTACAAGGGATTAGGCAATCAGTCACTCTTCTTTCTGATTTGATAACAGATGCTTCGATTTCCTTTATTGCGTTCACATCTCCAGTTTTTGCAGTTGAATTTCATTTTGACTAGTTTCTACCTCATCTTGGGTTCCTGGTTTTTGTTTGTTCTCAGCCCAGAAACATCATGTGGAATTACTTGTCTGTAGTGATAGCAGGAAGTATTATATTTACTTTATAATTTTTTTTTTCTTGATCGGAGTCTCACTCTGTCACCCAGGCTGGGGTGTAGTGGTACACTCATGGCTACTGTAGCCTCAACCTGCTGGACTGAGGCCATCCTTCCACCTCGGCCTTCCAAGTAGCTGGAACTACATGTATGCACCACCATGCCCAGTGGATTTTTTTATTTATTGTAGAGACGAGTTCTCACCAAGTTGCCCAGGCTGGTCTCGAACCCCTGGGCTCAGGCGATCCTCCCACCTCCGCCTCCCAAAATCCTGGGATTACAGGTACAAGCCGCCACGCCCAACCCACTTTATACAATTTTTGATGTCAGGAAGTTAGGAACTACAACTTCTCTGGGTTGCTATTTCATATTTAGGCATGATTTAGTAAGGAAATGTTAACTTTTATACTTTTCTTTCTGTAATAAAATATTCATAGTTTTACAGTAACTTCCCTCAAGCTTATTGGGCTTGTAAATGTGGTCTATTCAATATTAAACCCAGTTTTCAGAAGGGACCTGTGATGCCAAAATGGTGTTTTGCCATTTTTCCTTATGTTTTAGCAACTGTTCTCTTGAACTCCCAGGCGGGTGAGGTCTCCACAGGCCCATACTGCCTCTCTCTGGCAGCTTGAGTTGCTATCTTACCTTACCTTACAGGGTAACTCCATCTGTAGGATTTATTCCAGGGCACCTCCTCTTACCGCAGGGTTGGTGTTTCTGGTTCCCTTAAAGTAAAACCTCCTCTGAATGTTTTATTTCTGGGCCCTGAGCTTGCCCTCTCAGGGACCAGCCTGTCCACAAGTCGTATGTTGTGTGCCTCCATCTTTTTGGTCGGCTGTCGAGTCCCTGTCTTCTTATCCAACACCACTGTCTCTCTGTCCCACTACCACATCACTCTAGCTCTTAAGAAATTCCAACAGAACATGAGTCCACATAAATAATACTGACATAAGTAAAAGGAAGCTGAGAAAGAAGGAGGCCCACTTCAGTAGATATCCTTTTGATTCCTTTGCACCCTGCACAGCATGAATGGAACCCTTATGCTTGGACTGAACACTTTTCCTTTTCTTCCGAGCACATGTGTGACTTACCGTTCTCCTTGCTGAGCTCAGAACTGCTCGATATATTGCCCCAATATGAAATGAGTTGTTATTGAAATTAGGGCACTTAAAGTGACTTTGCTACTCACTTTTCCTAAGATGAAAGATGACTATAAAGTAGGGGGGAACAGCTTGGAAAATCTTAACTCTCTTTGTTTCTTGAGTCAGGTAATGTAAAGTATCTTCGCTTGCCTTCCCCAGGATGGAGGCAGGGGAGCTCTTTCAGCTCTTACATCCAAGGGTGGTGAGACTAGTCTGGATAATTGGCACAGATGACTGCAGATTAGAAGTTGGAAAAGTACTGGGCAGTGAGGCAGCTGCCAGTGCTGGATTAGACAGGGGAGGCTGTAGAGAGCAGTGAGAATCCAGCACCCCAGGAAGGCTTGGGTGTGTCCCGTGAATTCCATCCGGAATATAAACTGGAAAGAAATTGTATGTCAAACACCTTGAGTGTCTTAAAGGGGAATATTTAATTTGTCTGATAACATGAATGTGTGTCACTTTTAATCTTTATGGGAGTTTATTAACTTTGTGAAAACATGTTAGTTATGAGAAAGAGTAAGACTGCTGGGTAGAGCTTTGTGTGACTAACAAAATGTTACATGTCTCCATTCTTGAAGGAAGCACTGATTATTAGTTTGATATACCTTAATACCAAGTTGGTAGTGTCTTCAGCCTAATATTATATTGAGCAAGCTAATGTGTGGGTTGGAAACAATTATGTGAGGAATCTCTTGTGTAATTTAATACATAGGACATAACGTTGACTTTTGAGCGTTTGGGAAGGTGCAATGTCTGTGGACACATCTGTAATGCACCATTAGCTCCTTTAGAAACATATTCATAGCCAGGCATGGTGGCTCACTCCTGTAGCTCCAGTTACTTGGGAGGCTTAGGTGGAAAGATCACCTGAGCCCAGCAGGAAGAGGCTGCAGTGGCCATGAACATGCCACTGCACTCTAGCCTGGGCGACAGAGTGAGACTCCTACTCAAAAACAAACACACACACACACGTTCCAGAGCAGAACTCCTTTCTGGCAATGTATCTGTGAGAATTTTTCTGTGTGTTTGAATACATAAAGTTTCTTTTGATTGCACAGTGCTGCCTTCAGTATATAGGATGAATGCACGTCTTAAATGTGGATTTCTTTTTGGAATAAGGTGTGAGACAGATAAGCAAGATATACCACTAGACCTAAGTGGAAACCACTGTGGTTTTCCATTAAAACTGGCAAGAAATATCCTTACTACTAGAAATATCATTTCTTTTTCTTTTTCTTTTTCTTTTTTTTTTTTTTTTTTGGAGTTGGAGTCTCACTCTGTCACCCAGGCTGGCGTGCAGTGGCACATTCACAGCCATCCCAGCATCGACCTGCTGGGCTCTGGTGATCCTTCAACCTCAGCGTTCCAAGTAGCTGGAACTACAGCCGCGCACTACCACACCTGGCTAATTTTTTTATTTTATCATAGAGACGAGGTCTTGCCAAACTGCCCAGGCTGGTCTCAAACTCAAACCCGTGGGCTCAGACAATCCACTCACCTCAGCCTCCCAAAATGAGAAATATCATTTCTTAAGCATTACATTAAGTTTTGTGTATCTAAAGAGAAGTGTTTTTGCAAACTTATTTAAATTGGGAACTTTTCTTTGTAGAGCAATTAAAATTATATATTTACTGATGCTTAAATTTTTATTTTCATTCCTCCCATCCCCAAAGTGACCTTTGGAAAATGTTGCTTAACTCTGTGGGTTTCATTGAAGTTCCAGTCTTCACGAGCTCTGCTGAGTCTTTGGACAGCTTTGAAATTTGTAAGGACTTTTCCCAAGGCAAATGATAGTGCTGGTCTCTGGGATGCTTTCTACCACGGTGAGAGTTGCTGGCTGGAACACGCTCAAAGCCCTCAGCTTGGGCCAACCACGTGGAAATTGTGCCATTACACCACTCCCTTGTGCCAGCTGTATACACACTTCGGAGGTTGAATTTTCCCTTGGGCTCATGTTGCTTGGCTCTGGGCAGGTCACTGAATCTTACAGATAATAATGTCTGCAAGCCATTGTCCTGACCTATTTCACCACTGTTCCACAGTTTATGAACTGGGCCTTGGGCCAGAGTCTGTAGGAGCCTTGGTGCTTGTCATTTTCACCATTTGCTGAGTTGATCCCAAATACTTGGAGTTTTAGCTAGAGAGGTACAAAAAAGCTGAAAACTTTGGAGAGGTACCAAAAAGCAAATGCTATTCTATGGCTTGTGACTGGGACTAGTAAGTAATCAATGAATCAAAACATTAAAGTGGAGAATGTAAATGGCTGACTAATACATTGTTTAGCTAAACTATTTCAATTCCATGCTAGAAAAGTAGTAATATTCCAAATAATGTAACAGAGATGATTTATCCTTCGTGAAACAGTGGACTCATCTGTTAGTAAAATGAAGTTATTCTATATCTGAGTCTTGAAAGATTGGGGGGGAGGTTCTTAAAGAGAGTCATCTTTTAATTAAAAAAGATATCTAAAAGCGAGCATTAAATTCTTCTGCATTTTCTTTTAGCATTCACTTAATGCCAATTCTTTAGCATTCATTTAAATTTGCTGCTTATAATGAACATTTGTGTACCTAACCCTGAATTGTACCCCACATCTTTAAAATAAAAAAATCAAAAGTTAAAAAAAATTAAAATAAATTTGCTGCTTAGAGGTGCAGGTAAGTTGTGCTGATACCATGACATGTGGTGGGTGTTTTTCTGAATGACTGTTTACAGTCTAGCAAATTAGACATGGATTCCTTGATTTATTCACTGGATGATAGAGTACTTGTCACAGGAATGAATGAGAAACTGCATTCTCATTAGATCCTAGTGTGAAATGTCTTTCAGAATCACTGCTCCTCATCTTTACCATATAAGGCCATCATTAGTATGATTTCCTTCAGTCTCTGTAAACTTGCACTCTCAGCAGTTTATGAGTGCCCAGCTCCACAGTTTAAAATAATAACTACTCATTTGGTGAACTGTGTCGTTGTGCTTTGTTTTGATCTGGTTTTGTTCTGAGTAAGAAGATCCTTGGAGGTATAAGCCCTTGAACCCTTGAAAGCAAAATAGCTGATACTTGACTGTGTGTGTGTGAGCATCCAGCATGTCAAATGCTCAGTGGCCATTTAAAATACCATTTCCCCCATACTTTCTTCTCATTCTTGTTCTTTCACACTCTCAAATATTTAGTCAGCTGCTTTTCTCTTGTGCTGCAGGATGGTGCTTCTTTCTTTGTTTTATTTGTGATAAGGATTTATGATGATATTACAACCAGAGGAAGCAGCTACTTGCAGAATATCATTTTTTTATTAACTCTGTGTTTCTGATAGCCAGCTGCCAATATTTAACATTACTTCTGTGTCTTTCTCACAATCCATGGCATAGTGGAAATTTTCTTTCCCTATCCAAATCTGATATGAATGCTCAGTGATATTTTAGATCTCTGCTTCTTAATTTTTCCTGTGCCTCCGTTTCTTTTTTTAGAAAATGGAGTTATAAAGTTCCCATATAAAGGTTGTCATGAGATCAAAGATATTAAGGTCTTCAGGCAGTTCCTAGTATGGAATTTAAGAACTTTTAAAATGTTAGCCATTATTGTTATTATTAGTTTTTGATAAAAAGGATGGAAACAGGCGGCAGTTGCCTTTTCGGTAACACTCTGATTCCTGTTAAAATGTTGAACTGTAGTACTTTATGCTATAGATTCATGGGGACTGAGGTGGGAATGACAGAAATGCTTATTATTATTCTCACATATGTTACTTGAGGAATACTGGTGAGTAGCTGTTAACTTTTAGTCAGGATTATTTAATTTTAACTTGGAAAAAAAGTTCATTTCGCAAGAAGCTCTTTTATGTAGTAAAGAACAACTAGTACTAGTACTTCCAGATTCCCCTCATAATTGCTTTGTGTTTCAGTAAATTTTCAGTGAGCTATGATGATCATGCCACTGCACTTTAGTTTGGGTGACAGAGCAAGATTCTGTCTCCAAAAAAAAAAAGAGGCCACCGGGCACAGTGGCTCAAGCCTGTAATCCCAGCACTTTGAGAGGCCAAGGCGAGGGGACTGCCTGAGCCCACGGATTAGAGGATGGCCTTGGCAAGTTGGCAAGATCTCGTCTCTACAATAAATCAAAAAATTAGCCGGGCATGGTAGCACGTGCCTGTAGTTCCGGCTACTTGGAAGGCTGAGGCAGAAGGATCGCCTGAGCCCAGCAGATCAAGGCTGGGGTGGCCATGAGCATGCCACTGCAGTCCAGCCTGGGCAACAGAGTGAGACACCAACTGAAAAAAAAAAAAAAGACTATCCAAATGTGATTTGCCAAGGATGCTGAGAGAGCCTAAGAATGTAACAACCCTGACATAAAATACAATAATTCAGGTAGAAACTTATTTTTCTTTGGGAGTAAAAAAAATGTAAAGTTAGTAATAGTGCATTGATGTTTCTCTCAACTTCATTATACTTTTAATTCTTTTTTTTTCAAAATAGGAAATGTATCAGACAAAATAATAGGATACTCATGTACTCACTCACAAGATTAAACAGATGTTAATATTTTGACATGCTTATTTCATATCTCTCTTTTTTGAAAAGAAAATATAAAAGTATAACAGATGTAGCTAAAACACTATCCCCCTTTTTCTTTTCTCCTTCCCCAGAGGTAATCTTTCCCTCAAATATATATCAAATTTTTGCCTTTTTGTTACCTATGTCTCTGTAATGTGTACTTTCATTTTGTATGTGTTAAATTTTTATATAAATAATTATTTCCCACATTGAAGACCAGTGAAATTGCCTCTACTTTTGGTACTATTTCCAGAATGCTGCAATAAATATCCTTCTTGTACAAAATATGGGAGCATCTCTGTCACCCAGATGGCCTAGAAGTGGTATTGCTGGGATAGACATCATGGCCTCTACTTGTTACCAGATTGCTCTAAAAAGGAATTGTAACAGGATACTCTGTAAACAGAGTTCTTCTATCCTGATATCCTCACCAGCATAATTGATCAGACTTTTAATTTTTTGCCAGTTTTGGAAGTTATAAAATGTTACTTCAGCAAGGCATGGTGGCATACACCTGTAATCCCAGGACTTTAGGAGGCAAGGCAGGAAGATCACTTGAGCCCAGGAGTTCATGACCCACCTGGGCAACATAGTGAGACCTGTCTCTTAAAACAGAGGGGGGAGGAGGTAATCTGTCCTTTCTCTGTTGCTTCTGAGGTTTTATCTTTGCTTTAGCTGTTCTAAATTCACTAAGATGTGAATAGATAGGGATTTGTTTTCACTTATACTTTTTTTTTTTTTTTTGAGTTGGAGTCTCACTCTATCACCCAGATTGGGGTGCAGTGGCCGCTCCCGGCCACTGCAGCCTCGACCTGCTGGGCTCCAGTGATCCTTCCACCTCAGCCTTCCAAGTAGCTGGAACTACAGGCGCGTACTACCACGCCCGGCTAATTTTTTTGATTTATTGTAGAGATGAGGTCTCGCCAAGTTGCCCAGGCGGGTCTTGAACCTGCGGGCTCAGGCAATTCACTCACCTCGGCCTCCCAAAGTGCGGGATTACAGGCTGAGACACCGAACCCGGCCTCACTTATACTTCTTGAGGTGGAATTTGTGCCTCTTAAATCTAAAGACCTATGCATTTCATTGAACCTGGGAAATTCTCAGTCATTTTCTCTTTAATTTTTGCCTCTTTTGTATTCTTTTTATTCTCTCCTTCCAGGATGTCTATTTAAATGTGTGTCAGACTTGATTCTGGCCTTTCCTACCTCAAAATGTTTTAAATTCTGAAATATCACGCATTCAGGTTAGATGCAGCAGCGTATAACTTTAGTCCCAGCTACTTGGGAGGCTGAGGCAGGAGAATCACTTGAGGCCAAGGGTTTGAGGCTGTAGTATACCATGCCTGTGAATAGCCATTGCATTCCAGTCTAGGCAATATAGTGAGACCCTGTCTCAAAAAAAAAAAAAAATAAGAAAAGAAAGAAAAGAAATTTTTCTATCACACCTTCAAAAGTAACTATAGCTATAGTTTAATGATTATAATATTATAATTATTAAATAATCATATAAAATAGAGTGAACACCTGCGAGCCCATCCCCACCAACCTGAGCTACTAGACATTACCTGGGAAAGTAGCTTCAGAGTGTCAAATGAAATACCCATCTCTTTTTTTGCGTTTGGTTTCTTTTACCAAGCATAATGTTTTTGAGGTTTCCCCATGTTATAGCACTACTAGCATTTCATTCCTTCTGGTTGCTGAGTGGTGTTCCAGTGTGCTGATGTACCACATTAGATCTGTCTATCCACCAGCCAGTAGACATTTGAGTTTTTGCCAGTTTTTTGCTATTTTGAATAATGCTGTGAATATTTGCATGGAGGGTTTCTTCTAAGCAAGAAGCATTTGTTAGTAAACAGGGCAGTGAATAAAGGGTAGAAGCGTAATTATATAATTATGTGTAAAGAGAATAAATAATCTGGAGATCCCAAGGGGAATCTGGATTCTGAGTCCTGGGTTCAATATGTACTCAGTAAACAAGACATTCTTGGAACCATATTATTGCAGAAACACAGAAATGTGAAGAACAGTATTCAGGATTTGCTGTTTAGCAGCATCCAAAGATGTTTTTAAGTAATTTCTGTATGTTAAATCAGTACAGTTTGTAGCAGGTGCAGACTTCGGTAACACCTCTGAGGCTGGGGATTGAAGTCCCATGTGATGCCTCCTCATCATGAAGATAAAGGTGAGAGGGCCTTTCAAAAGTGAAAAATAAACTGTGGGGTCAGATGAGAAAGAAAGAAAGAGAGAGAAAAAGAAAGGAAAGAAAGGAAGACCCATCTCACACAGTTATGGTGATAAAATGATAGAGCTACTAGGTAAAACCACCTGACTTCGACTTAGTAACTGTTCCTTCTTTAAGGAGATACACCATTAGAATGTGGTAGAGTGAATTCCAGCATTTTTGTAAATGTTGGGCAACATTTATTGAATGCATCAAGTGCTGGTACAATGCCAAGTACTTTACCTTGATTGTCTCACTTGGACCTCACATAAACTCTTAAAGAATGAACTATTAACATTTTAGTTTTACAGATAAGGAACTGAGGTTGAAATGTAGAGTAATTTGGGCCAGGACTTCACAGCTAGACAGTGGCAGAACCTGGGCAGGCCTGTCCTCAATCACATGTGTATCACTATCTGTAGATGTCCCATATGGCTCCTCCTTATAACACCCAGATTCTGTGTAATATGCTATTCATTGGCATTTCCTTTATTTTTGTTCAAGCAATCCTCCCACCTCAGCCTCCAAAAGTGCTGGGATAACAGGCATGAGCCACCATGCCCACTTTTGAAGTCCTTTTTGGTGATATATTTCAAGATATCAAAACTGGATTGAATTAGTTTTTCAGTGGGAGGGGGAGGATATGAAGAACCCTATGTCTTAGGTCCCTTGACAGAGCTGTCTTTAGGTCTCAACTTAGAACTCACCTTTCCTAGCAGAAAACCTTCCCCAGGACTGTGATCCCACGAGCCTGGCTGAATGCCTTTCTTTTGTGTTCCTCCACGGGTGCCTGTCCTCATGGAGTGCTTGTTATGTGGCACTGTGATTGGCTGTTCAGATGTCTCTCTCCTTTCAGTGTGGCCTCACGCTAAGTTAGGTCAGGGCAGCCCTGCTCAAATCTGCATCTCCAGCACTCAGCCTGCATCTGACTCTTTAGAGTTCACAGATAACCCATATTTGTTAATTCTTGATGGTGGAGTACATTACTGTATTATGCTACAGGAACTGATAATAAGTGACAATTGTCTATTGAGTATTTATCATGTTCTAGGAACTATAATTAACTTTTATACATACTTTACACAGATCATTATAATCCTGAGTTATGATTTACCTAAAAATGTTCTTTCATTTAATCTTCCCAGTAATCATACCTCTTAGGAGGTATATATTATTCCCTATTTTACAGATGATAAGCTAAAGCTAAGATTACATGGCTTGTCTAAGGCCCCCTCCTGTTTAATGAGTAGAGTTTGGATTTGAACTCATATCTGTCTGATTCCAGAGCCTGTAGTCTCTGCACTTTAGCATACTGCTTCTCTGGAGATTCCTAATCAAGCCAACTTGTAGAAATCAGAAAATTTACTGATCTTGAAAAATTGCCAAGAAGCCTGCCTCTATGTTGGGATAATTTACTATAATAAGAGCAGCAACAACAAAAAATTGATTAAGTTATACATTGCAGTGATTGCTTTTTGTCTGACTGCTCTTAGAACATATACAACCCAAGCATAAATTGGCATTAACCTGTTTGAAAAAGGAAATAGCTTTTATCCACCTGTTGTTATACAACAACAGCTATATCTTGGTTGGCACAGGTCTGATAAGCCCAGTTGGCTTGTTAGGTTCAAATGTGTAACACGAACAGATCATGGTAGCTATTTATGACCAGTGTCAGCCAATTTGTTCTTAATGAGATGGGGAACTGGCTAATAAATGAGATCTAAGCTGGTTTTAATTAGAATTGCTGGCATTTCTGTTGATTGAAGATAGTAGAGATACCAAAACATTACAATGTAATGTGCCCTTTAGCCCCTGAGCAATAGCTAAAGCTATTTTTTTTTTAACTTTAGCAGTGCCATTCATTCCAGAACTGTTAATTTGTATATTTTGAGGACATTGTCTTAAAAGTTATATTTTACATTTTGAATAATACCAAGATGTAGGTGTTTTTTTTCTGCTGTAAAACATCCCTATAATTTACTATTTGACTGTTGTAGAATTGTCTTTTGATAAAAAGACTTTTGTATTCTCTTTTGCTATGTCTGTTAATGAAGTTGATTAAGTAAACTGTGGTTCTAGACGTTTGGATCCTTGTAATTTGACTAAGTATCCTTGGTAGTAGCTTTTTCTAGAGGTGAACGTTAACAGTTCTTATTAGCTGACATTTACTAATACAGACGGCATCATACGTAGACAATTGGGAGTTTTGGATGGAGGTAATACAGGAGAAATGGGTCTGAGAAGACATAACTCTGCAGTGTTAATATTGCATACTAAGTTTGTTTTTCTGTTCTTTCAGACTGGTCGAATTGACAAATCCTACCCTACGGTATGTGGCCACACAGGACCAGTGCTAGACATAGACTGGTGTCCACACAACGATCAGGTCATTGCCAGTGGCTCAGAGGACTGCACGGTCATGGTAAGCTCCCTGAGTGTTGCATGCACACAGGCCAGTGAAACTTGCCTACTCCTTTCAAAAACACATGTATGTGTGTGTCTTGAAAGAAAGTCATAGCAGTTTTGAATTATGCAATAATTTAGTTATATGAACGTTTACAGATAAGCCTTTTGCAAATCCTATCAAAAGGTTGTACACTGTTGTCTTTGTGTGTGTTTGCTGTGTATGATGTTGTTACTGATGGTTAAAATCTCTGTGGGAAGATCTTAGGATAAAGTGACTTTCCAATAATTCTGTGAATGCTGTTTGATCACATGTTTAAATGACACCGTTCAGGAATTAATTTTTGTTTATGTAAAATTATTTTAGTTAATAAAAGCAATTTTACTGGATAATAATTAATTTTAATTAACACTCCCCTAAAAAGGAGGAAAAAAAAACTGCTGGCACGTAAGACTGAAATAAGATGTCAAAGGTTATATAGACAAAATGGGTCTGTCACAGATGGTAAGAAATAGTGTTTACAAGTGCATATTTCCAAGCTGATGTTAGAAGGTATGTTCTGTCCAGTGGACTCTGGTTAAGAAAGTCCTTTTCATGAAGATACACAAACAAAAAACTTGAAAAGTGAAATTCTTTGCATTCCCTCATTTAGATTCCAAATGTAGGTTATGTGTAAGACCAGACTTTGGAGGACTTTTTAATGTAAAGCGTCTGCTCTTGATTATGAGCTTTAGCTCTAAAATGTGATTATTGGTTTGGATCCTTTTTTTTTTTTTTTTTTGAATTGTAGTCTCACTCAGTCGCCCAGACTGGAGTGCAGTGGCCACTCCCGGCCACTGCAGCCTTGACCTGCTGGGCTCCGGTGATCCTTCCACCTCAGCCTTCCAAGTAGCTGGAACTACAGGCGCGTGCTACCACGCCCTGCTAATTTTTGATTTATCGTAGAGATGAGGTCTTGCCAAGTTGCCCAGGCGGGTCTCGAACCCGCGGGCTCGGGCAATTCACTCACCTTGGCCTCCCAAAGCGCGGTATTACAGGCTGAGCCACCGAGCCCGGCCTGGATCCATTTTTAAAACGAGCCCAAAACATGTTGAGGAGGTTAGATTCAAGCACAGGGCTACTGCTGCGCCTGCAGTAAATGTTGGTAAATAGATAAATAGTTCCTCATGAATTTGTAAGTTGTCTCACACACATCAAGTACAGAGTTTAGAGAACCATGCTTCTTTTATTTTCCCCTTTGTTGTCTGTGGGCAGAAATATTATTTGGAAGGCTTTATTGATTAAAATTATTTTACATAAACACACATTAATTCCTGAACCATGTCATTTAAACATTTACTGGCTTTCTTCATAGGCTTTTGACTGAGAATGTCTCCTCCTGTGATCTCCTAATTTTGGCAGCTTTAAAGCATATTAAAGAAATGTGTTGTTAAAAGGAATTGTTTTGTTTAATATGCCTTGCTAAACTGATCATTTTAATGGCTGAAGGTACATTTTGCTAAGGGAAAGGAATATTATTTAGGCCCAATGCCAAAATCTTAAACTGAAAGTTTGAACCTCTTTTGAAGAAGCTGGTTTGACCAATCTTTGGGACTCCCTGTCTCTAGTATTACTGAGCATGTTATGAAGTTCTATAAAATAGAACTTTCCCAGCCCCCTCGGGCTTCTCCATGTGCCCCAACCCCCTTCCTCTGTCTAAAAATGGCCACTACACTGACTTTTGTAATAGTGATTCCCATGCCTTTCTTTTTGGTGCTCATCACTTAAATGTATATTTCTAGACATTATAGCTTAGTCTTGCTGTTTTAAAATTTTTATATATTGTCTTTTAAGTCTTAATCTATGAGGTTCCTCCTCCATCATTTTCTTTTCCTTACAGGTGTCCATTGAAAAACCCTGACCCTTTACCTATGCATTTCAGCCAATTGGATTTTGCTAATTACACCCTCCCATTATAGTTTAACATGTTCCTCTGTTTTCTGAATTCCCTGCAAAGTGGCAACTGACTTCTGAAGTGTAGGTGAATTAAAGTGTGGTCAGCCATGTCAAGACTTGGCCTGGGTACAGTGGCTTACATCTATAATCCCACCACTTTGGAAGTCCAAAGCAGGAAGATAGCTTGAGCCCAGGAGTTTGACATTAGCCTGGGCAACACAGCAAGACCTCATATGTACAGAAAATTCTGGCTGGGCGAGGTGGCTCATGCCTGTAATCGCAGCACTTTGGGAAGCTAAGGCTGAGGCGGGAGGATTGCTTCAGCCCAGGAGTTGGAGACCAGCCTGGGCAACATAGTGAGACCTCTTCTCAGGGAAGGAAAAAAAAAAAGACTTTATTGCTTTGTCAAGACTTTATTGTCATTTTCTTCCCTATGGTAGGAGGCACGTGATGTCATGGTGTCTGGTTTTCTTTTTTTTAATTTTATTTGTGAAGCTATTGGTAATAGCTCTAGTAATTCATTAGGGGCCAAAATATTGTGTCATTTTGTTTCCAATTTTTAACTGGTAAAATTTTGTAAGATAATGTCCTCCCTTTTTCTTACAATTTAGTTACCCACCCATATAGTTCATTTAGGAAAGCAGGATAAATAAATGCTTTCCTTTTATTTACCCAGTTCTCAAGATGATAAATTGATTCTCTGTCATCATCAGAAGGTGATGAATTTTGTTTTTTCTTTTCCTTTCATTTTGAACATGTAGATTTGAACATACTTGATGAATTACAATCCATTATAGTTCTTATCTCTAAAGCTCAGATTGTCCCATCTTTGCCAGTGGGAACCTCTTTAAGATTCATTGGTCTTTTTGAAATGACCCTCTTAGTCTTTGATAGCTTTCTTGCTGCCTGATAAGGTGTTTGAGGCTCACTTTGGACATCTCTGCCCAGACCATTTATTTCAGAATTAGCCATTTCTTTCAGAAGCCCTGGCTTCTTTTAATGGAAAATGGTATTTCTAGATCATAGTCTGGGTGCTAGGGATAGCCATTATAGCCATGGTGATCATTGCTTTTAATGATCAAATTAGACCAGAAAATACATATTTATTTAAAGGTATAATACCTTGTGATTTCATCCTAATATTTCCAGTTCCAATTCAGAACTGTAGAGTACAGGCATACTTAAACATATTTCATTGCTTTAAAAATGCTAACAATCATCCAAGCATTCAGCGAGTGTTTTTGTTTTTGTTTTGCTGGTGGAGGGTCTCCCCTCAATGTGAATGACTGCTGACTGATCAGGGTGGTAGTTGCTAAAGGTTGGGGTGGCTGTGGCAATTAAAATAAGACATTGATGAAGTTGGTCACACCGATGAACGCTTCCTTTCAAGAAAGATTTTTCTAGCATGCGATACTGTTGAATAATATTTTACCCACAGCAGAACTTCTTTTAGATTTGGAGTCAATCCTCTCAACCCCTGCTAATGCCTTATCAACTAAATGTATGTAATAAACTAAGTGCTTTGTTGTCATTTCAACAATATTCACAGCATCTTCACCAGGAGATTCTATCTTAAACCATTTTCTTTGCTCATATAGAAGAAGCAACTCATTTGTTCTAGTTTTATCATGAGATTGCAGCTATTCGGTCACATATTTCGGCTCCGCTTCTACATCTAGTTCTCTTGCTGTTTTCACCACATCTGCAGTTACTTCCTCCACCAAAGTGTTGAACTCCATGAGATTGGAATCAACTTCTTTTTTGTGGTTGTTGTTCCACTGGTTTAGTGTGGTTAGATGGAATCAACTTCTTTTAAATTCCTGTGAATGTTGATATTTTGACTTCTTCCCATGAAACACAAATATTCTTACTGGCATCTAGAATGATGGATACTTTCCAGAAGGTTTTCAATGGACTTTGCCCAGATCTACCAGAAGAATCACTGTCTATGGCAGCTATATCCTTACGAATTCCCTGCCTTCCTCCCTTCTTCCCCCCTCGCCCCAATCAGGGTCTCACTCTGTCACCCAGACTGGAGTACAGTGGCACAATCACAGTCTTCTGCCCCAGCCTTACAAATAGCTGTGACTACAGGCACGAACCACTATGCCTAGCAAATTTTTTGATTTTTTTTTTTTTTGTAGACAAGGTCTCCCTATGTTCCCCAGGCTGGTCTTAAATTCCTGGGCTCAAGCAATCCACCTGCCTTGGGCTCCCAAAGTGCTGGGATTACAGGCATGAGACCAGCCCAGCCCATGAATTGCATTTCTTAAATAATAAGACTTGCAAATTAAAATTTCTCTTCATCCATGCACTACAGAATGCATGTTGTATTTGCAGGCATGAAAACAACATGCATCTCCTTGTACATCTCCATCAGAGCTCTTAGTTGACCAGGTACATTGTCAGTGAGCAGTAATATTTTGAAAGGAATTGTTTTTTCTGATCAGTAGGTCTCAACAATGGGCTTAAAATATTCAGTAAACCATGCTGTAAACAGATGTGCCGTCTTCCAGGCTTTGTTCTTCCATTTCTAGAGCACAGAATAGATCTAGCTAATTTCTTTTAAGGGTCCTGGGATTTTCAGCATGGTGAATGAACATTGGCTTCAACTTAAAGTCACCAGCTGCATTTGCCTCTAACAAGAGTATCTACCTGTCCTTTGAAGCTCTGAAGCCAGGCATTGACTTCTCCTTTCAAGCTATGAAGGTTCTACATGACATCTCCTTTCCAGTAAAAGGCTGTTTTGCCTACATTGAAAATCTGTTGTTTAGTGTAACCACCTTCATCAGTGATCTTAGCTAGATCTTGTGGATAACTTGCTGCATCTTCTTCATCAACACTTGCTGCTTCACCTTGCACTTTTATATTCTAGAAATGGCTTCTTTCCTTAAACCTCATAAACCAACCTCTTTTGTCTTCCAGCTTTTTTTCTGCAGCTTCGTCACCTCTCTCAGCCTTCACAGAATTGAAGAGAGTTAGGACCTTGCTCTGGATTAGGTTTTGATTTAAGGGAATGTTGTGGTTGGTTTGATCTTTTCTATCCAGACCACAACAACTTTCTCCATATCAGCAGTCTGACTATTTCCCTTTCTTACCATTCGTGTGTTCACTGGAGTAGCACTTCTAATTTCCTTCAAGAACTTTTCCTTTGCACTCACAGCTTTGGTAACAGTTTGGCTTGAGAGGCTTAGCTTTCAGCCTGTTTTGGCTTTTGATGTGCCTTTCTCACCAAGCCTAGCTATTTCTAGGTTTTGATTTAAAGTGAGAGATGTGGGACTTTTTCTTTCACTTGAACACTTAAAGGCCAATGTGGGGTTACTAATTGGCCTAGTTTTGATATTGTTGTGTCTCAGGGAATAGCAAGGCCCAAAGAGAGGGAGGGACTGGGAATGGCTAGCCTGTGGAGCCGTCGGAACACACACATTTGTCAGTTAAGTTTGCTATCTTATAGAACTGCAGTTTGTGGTGCCCCAAAGCAATTGCAATAATAACATTAAGATCACTAATCACAGGACACCATAACAGATGCATTAATAATGGAAGTGTGTGAAATACTGTGAGAAGTACCAAAATGTGACACATAGACAGGGCATGCTGTTGGAGAAATGGTGCAGACAGACTTGCTGGCACAAGGTCGCCATAGGCCTTCAGCTTATAAAGAATGCAATATCTGCAAAATGCAATAAAGTGAAACACAGTAAAATGAGTTGTGCTGTGTTTACCTAGCCTCTTTAATATTATATCTCTGTCTTCTTTCACACTGAGAATCCTGGTTCTCAAGGATGCAGAGGATGAATTAGAATATCCTGATATATCTCATTTGCTTTTATCACATTATACATGGAACAGTCTCAGAATGAAAATACTGCCACCAATTATGATTACTGAAAACAGTTTTTACAAAACCAAACAATTTTTTTTTTAGTAAGAGTCTTGTCACCCTGGCTGGAGTGCAGTGGCACTCAACCTCCTGGGACCTCTTGGGCTCAGGAGTTCCTTCCACCTCAGCCTTCCAAGTAGCTGGAACCACAGGCCCACACCATCACACCCAGATAATTTTTTGATTTATTGTAGAGATGAGGTCTTGTCAAGTTGCCCAGGCTGTCTCAAACCCCTGAGCTCAAAGAGTCCTCTCGCCTCTGCCTCCCAAAGTACTGGGATTACAGGCGTGAGCCACTATGCCTGGTTCCAAACAATTTTTTAACACATGCTGTATCTATTCACCCTCCTTTAAAAATTATGTATTCTGTATTTTCAGGCTTACATAGCCATTGAGTTCAGCATTCTCGCCTGCCTTAGTTCTGTGAGTAACTATGCATAGTGCTCTCCCTCAGTTCTTGTACTGATCTCGCTCCAGTCATGTGGAGCATCAGAAGCTTGTTCTCTGGGAGATTCCTTAGGAAAGGGCTATGAGAACATATTCTCTGAGTTCTCGTGTATTGAATAGTATCTTGTCCAAGATCTTTATCCTTGAAGGTGATTTTTTTCTGAAGATAAGATCCTTGGTTCACAGTTGTCCTTGAGCATCTAAATATATTACTCCATTTTCTCTTGCGTGACATATTGGTATCAAAGTCAGATTATACTCTAATTTTGTTTTCTTTATAACCATATGCTTTTTTTTTTGCCTAGTTGTTTATAAGACCTTTTTTCTTAAAATGTAGTTAAATTTACAAGAGTATTACAACTCTGCCAGTCATTCTGAGTTGGTATTCCTAGATACTTGGTGTTCTGTTTCTATATATACTTTCAAGTATTTTTTTCCTTGGCTAACAGTTTTTATTCTTCTGTTTTCCTGCACTGGTTGTCTTCATCAGAGCTCCTGAAGATGTTTGGAGCACCATAAATGCTCCCACATAGAGCATGTTCCTCCATTTTTTAGAGGTGGCCATATGCTTTGTCTTCACCTGTCAGCTTCTCCTCAAACCATTTTTCTTTTAGACTTTTTTTTTTTAGCTTTTATTTATTTGGGGGAGGTTGCATTATTTGTGGTGTTTATTTGTTCTTGTGTTCTTTCTTGATTAGTCTTCATTATGCTCTCCCCCCCCGCCCCCGTGTTGGTGTTTCACTCTGTCACCAAGGCTGGAGTGCAGTGGCTCTATCATGGCTCACCACAGCCTCCACCTTCTGGGTTCAGGGAATCCTTCTGCCTCAGCCTCCTGAGTAGCTAGTACTACAGGTGCGTGGCACCACATCTGGCTAATTCTTTTATTTTTTGTACAGGTGAAGTCTCACTATGTTGCCTAGGCTGGTCTCAAACTCCTGGGCTCAAGCAATCCTGGCTTGACCTCCGAGAGTGTTGGGATTACAGGGGTGAGCCACCATGTCTGACTGGTTAGTATTAATTTCTAAAGTGATTTCTCTTCTATTATTATCATTTATTTACTTTAAAGATGTGGGGTACAATTCAGGGTTAGGTTTACAAATGTTCATTATGCAAGTACCCATATGAAGTGTCCCCCTGCGCAGATTCCCACGACTGTCAATCCTGTTCGCCCCCTGCCCCTCTCCCCCGGCAGTTTCCCACTACTGCCAAACCTTTTCTTACAGTATTATAATTGTTCAAGGTCTGCTTATGAGTGAGAACATGTGATACTCGGTTCTTTGTTCTGTGATAGATCACTCAGTATTATAGACTCTATGCCGTCCAAGTTACTATGAGGTTCATAATTTTGTTCTTCTTTATGGCTGTGTAATATTCTATCGGGTATATGTACCACATTTTTTTTTATCCAGTCCTCTTTCAATGGGCAACACAGTTGGTTCCATGTTTTTGCTGTTGTGAACAGTGCTGCAGTAAACATACATGTGCAGGTATCTTTTTCATAGAGTGATTTGAGTTCCTCCAGGTATATTCCCAGTAGGGGGTTTGTGGGGTTGTATGGAAGGTCTAAAGTGATTTTTCTTTTATTTCTAATTTTTTCTTGATTTCTCAAACTTTATTTTTATTTTATTTTATTTTTTTGAGTTGGTGTTTCACTGTGTTGCCCAGACTGGAGTGCAGTGCCACGCTCCTGGCCACTGCAAACTCGACCTGCTGGGCTCCGTTGATCCTTCTGCCTCAGCCTTCCAAGTAGCCAGAACTACAGACACACACTACCACGCCTGGCTAATTTTTTATTTATTGTAGAGAAAGGTCTTGCCAAGTTGTCTAGGTGGGTCTCGAAGCCATGGGCTCAGGCAATCCACTTACCTCAGCCTCCCAAAGTGCTGGGATTACAGGCTGAGCCACCGAGCCTGGCCTCAAACTTTATTTTTGAGGTTTTTAAAGTTCTGATTTATTTTGAACTTGGTATATTATAGTTTTATCTCTTTTTTGAGCATGCCTTTTTAGCATTCTTGTATTGTCTGTACAGGTGTAATTTTGGAATTACAGTAATTTTGGAATTCAAATCTTAATTTTTTTACCTTGATTTGGTAGGGGGAGGGGGGCTTCCTTATTTTTATATGAATTTGGTTTTCCCAAACTGTTTATAGAAGGTAACTTGGTTCAGATAGCTGTTCTAACTTTACAGAGCTCCCTCCTACCATCTTTGGGTAGTGTTCATAAACATGGTGTATTGCTTTCAGAGATTTCTTGACCTGCTTTTATTTTTATTTTCTCATTCCTTTACCTCTCTTATTTCTATTCTGCTCAAATTTGATTTCCCTCCGTGGAATTTCTGCTGAGTGTGTGTGGCCTGCCCTGGAAGGGAGCCCTCTCTGGGTGGTTTTGCTAGTGCTGGGTTCTGGATTGCTCCCAGCCTGCAGACCTTTTTATTTCAGGCCCTCTGTGCTCAGTTGCTATTAGAGAGGGCAAAAACCCACCTCAGTTTCTACTTCTGGTCTCAGGTGTGCCAGGTGCCTCATTGTGGGGGGTAGGGGGACAGGGGGTTGTGGGGGTTAAGGAGTATCTCCTCCCAACCTGTGGCTGATAACACACAGGTCATGAGGCTGTTGAGCTGTTGGTGGTTTGCCTCCACCCACTTGGCATTTTAAGGTTATCACCTAGTTTTGTGTAAATATCGTCCCTGGGGTGTGTGTTTGTTTATTTTTAATCTGCTTGCTCTGTTTTTATGGGAAAATCTCAAACTATGCTGCTATTGAGACCACCATCTTCCCAGAATCCTTTATAATGTTGCCTATTTATTGACATTGCTGAAGTGAGCATGTTGTAAATTAAATAATGCTTTGGGATAAATCCTTATGTTTTTAAACCCTGAAGTTTGGAACTGATATTTAAATCACTCTTTAATCACTTAATATCCCCCAAATTCTATGTTGTTATTGGGGTGTTTGAAGCTTTCATGGCTTAGCAGTTGAGATAAATGTTTAAAGAAATATTTGATCTTCTTCTGTCCTACGTCCTTCTTAATACCTCACCTTCCACCTTGCTCTCTCAAAGGTAAAAGAACACTATACAATAGATCAAATGTTTTTAAAGTATTGGTAGTATCTCATGAGCTACAAATAGTAAACAGTGAAACAAGGCCTAGTTTTAGTACAGGGAAGAGTCCAAAAAGAGCCCGAGGCTAGGAGTTCTGAGCACATGTAGGTATCTTAAACTGACTCAGCCTCAGTTGCCTGGTCTCAAACTCCTCAAGCAATTCTCCCACCTCAGCCTCCCCAAAGTGCTGGGATTGCAGATGTGAGCTACCGTGCCCAGCCAGAATTAATTTTTCATAAACTGCTTTTTGTATTACTTAAAGTATAAGTCCGTTAAGTCCTAAACATTTAAGCATTAATTTGTTAATTTTGTAAGCACTGATTCAGTGACAGGGACACCACTTTGCAGTTTTAGGAGAGGGAATACCAATCTTAAGGTACATTCCTCCATCTTTTAGAGGTGACTTTCTAAGCAGCCTTAAAGTAAATTATATTGACATAGTTTACCTTTCATGTACTACTTTTTGAAGCGATGTTTTCTACCAGCAGACAGCAGTTATGTAACTCCTACCCCCAGAAACTATAGTTTGCTCCTTGGTTTTCCAAATTTGTCCTTCTTGAAGTTCTCGTCTTCAACAGTATCTTCACATAGATCATTTTAAGATTGTAGTTGGGGTCGCACTCTGTCGCCCATGCTGGAGTACAGTGGCACACTCACAGCCACCCCAGTGTCGACCTGCTGGACTCTGGCAATCCTTCTGCCTCAGCCTTCCAAGTAGCCAGAGCTACAGGCATGCGCTACCCCGCCCAGCTAATTTTTTATTGTAGAGATGAGGTCTCACCAAATTGCCTAGGCTAGTCTCGAACCCACGGGCTCAGACAATCCACTTGCCTCGACCTCCCAAAGTGCTGGGATTACAGGCCGAACCACTGAGCCCAGCCAGTATTTTACTTGGGGAAATTTGAGCTCCAATAATAGTGCTTTAAATAATACAAAGAGGAGC
>CAUYQG010108376.1:0-11121 GCA_963574415.1 Tarsius wallacei
CCGCCCCCCCACTCCATCTTTCTCCCCGCCTTGCAGTCCCCGGGGCCCCCTCGCGGGCTCCTCTGCGGCGAGAGGCAGACGCGACCCATCCGGCCGCCACGGGGGACGTCTGGCGACGGGCGGTCCCCTTGTGCCGGGGACGCCTCGACGGCGCGGCCCGCGGCGCCCTACACCGCAGACTGGTTTTCGCTGCAGGCGTAGACGGTGCTCGGCCGGATCCGCCCCCGGATCCGCTCAGGCACTTTGGGGAGGACCTGGAAGGTCTGCGGCAGCAGCTCTGCGCAGGCCTCGCGGAACTTCCTGATGCGCCAGCAGTAGACGATGGGGTTGAAGGCCGACTTGAGATAACTGAGCCACAGGACGCCGGCGCTGGTGGCGTAGAAGGAGGGCCCGCAGTAGAAGCGCCGGCTGAACACCGACAGCAGGCTGAAGACGGCGTGCGGCAGCCAGCAGAGCGAGAAGCCCACGAAGAGGATGAGGATGGTGGTGAAGGCCTTGGTCTTGAAGCTCAGGTCCACGCTGACCTGCGGCGGGCGCCGCGGGCGCAGCGGGCGCAGGTCCAGGCCGTCGGGGCGGCCGTGCACGCGCGCGGCGTTCCGGCGCACCGTGTTGAGGATGCCCGCGTAGGCGCCCAGCATGACGCCGAAGGGCACGAAGAAGGCGGCGGCCACCAGCGCCACCACGTAGGCGCGGCCGGCCGGCAGCTCGGTGTAGGCCAGCACGCACTGCGGCGCCCGCGCGGGCACGTCCACGCGCGCCCAGGCCGAGAGCGAGGGCGCCGCCACGCAGAAGGACAGCAGCCAGGACGCCGCGATGACGGCCTTGGCCCTGCGCGGGTTCAGCCGGTCCTGGCGCTGCGCGATGATGAGGAAGCGGTCCACGCTGATGATGAGCAGGACGGCCACGCCCTCCAGGACGAAGAACCAGTGCAGCGAGGCGGACAGGCGGCAGAAGGGGGCCCCGAAGCGCCAGCGCGCGGTGGCCAGGGTGACGGCCGCGAAGGGCATGCAGCACAGCGACAGCATGATGTCGGAGAAGGCCAGCGTGGCCAGCAGCAGGTTGATGGCGGAGCGCATGGCGGGCCTCTGGTACACGATGGCGCAGACCACGGCGTTGCCGAGGACGCCGACGGCCACCATCAGCAGCATCACGGTGGCCAGCGCGATGCGCAGCGCGGCGGGCAGCGCGGCCCCGGGCTCCGAGGCGAGGCTGGCGTTCGGCGGCGGGGGCGCGCGGGCCTCGACGGCCGTGCCGTTGCAGGCCATCTGGAGCGGCCGCGGGGCCCGGGGGGCGGCCGCCCGGGGGCCCTCAGCGCCCGGGGGGCTGCCGGCCGCTCCCCGCCGGCGGCATCCTCCCCGCGGCGTCTGCCGGGAGAAGCGCCTTCCTTCGGGCCGCTCGCCGGGCTGGAGACTCCGCGCCGGGCCGGAGACTCGCAGTCGCGCCGCGGTCGTCTCTGCGGCCGCCGCCCGTGGCCTCCCTCGGCTTTCCACCCGGACACTCTGGAGCCTGGAGCAGGTGAGAGGACAAAACAGAGGGCATCAGAGTTTCCAGCACGGGTTGACCTTCCAGGTATCTCTAGATGCCAGGGTAGGGAGAAGCAGGGATTCTGTGCACCTTCGGGGAAAAGCTTGGTCGTCACAGGTAGGCTGAGGCTTGCCAGGCAGCCCGGGGAAACCTTATCAGCGGTACTTGGGGAAACCGAGGAGGTAAATACTTTGTAATTAGCGTTTGCCTAATAGCTTGGATTTCAAGCAGCCTGACTGGAGGAAGTCTCGGACCAGCCAACTTCCATTGGAATCCAGATCTGTGAAGGCAGGGTTTTGTCTCTCTTGTTCTCTGCTGTCTTCCCAAGCCTAGAACCAGTTTTAGGCTTCAGTTTTCACCAGTTTTACACAGCAGGTGCCCAACAGATACCTGATGAGTAGATGAATAAGCGGTGGTTGAGGCTGCTGCTAGAATATTTAACTTAAAACCCCATCTTATTGAGGAATAACTGGCATGTAAAGAGCTGCACAGATTTACATCTCAATACGCCACGAGACCATCACTACTGTCAAGGTCATAAGCATCTCCTCACCTTCCAAAGCTTCGTCTCACCCCTTTTGCTATTATCATTTTATTTCTGTGGTAACAACACTTAGCACGAGATCTACCCTCTTCACGAACTCTAAGAATACATTTTTGGTTGTTTTCATTGAAAAAGTATTGTCGAGGTGGGGGAGCATACCTCATCCACAAGGGTACATGCGTAATGAACATTTGTATACCTAACCCTGAATTGTAGCCCACATCTTTAAAATAAACATAAATTTCTAAAAAAGTATTATCTACTTGTTTAGCTTTGTTTGAGGTCAATGTAGATTTACATGGAGTTACAAGAAATAACAGGGTGAGATCCTGTAGACCCTTCACCAGTTTTCTCTAATGATGGCATCTTGAATAGCTGTGAAGCTGCTATGATATTACCTTTGGAAACACTGATGGGGACACGGGAATTTTAATGGCCTTAAGTAGGTAAATGTGAAAGCACAGCTGGCCTTAGGTAGGTAAATGTGCTTTCACATTTACCTACTTAAGGCCCAGACATAAGGCCTTTTAAAATGTGGTGTCCGTTTTTGTTTCTTGTAGACATGGCAAGAGCGCTGTTCGGTGGTTCAAGTGTGTTGTCGGAGTGCCTGGTGGGTGCAACGCAGCCTGCATCACTTGCCTGTCCCTGGGCATCTTCTGGCTGACTGGCTGAGACTCCACCCGATGACTTCCTCATCCGGAGCCTATGGGTGCTCGTGGGGCTAGCGCAGAGCAACTGAGAACTCCCACAAAGTGATGTCACCACGCCTGGATGGTAGAAGGTACTCAGCAAATGGGGCTGTTATCACTTGAGCCCGGAGGCGAGTCAATTCTGATGTGACAATGGCTTTGCTTCATTCATATGGTATACACATGCGTGTGCACGTGTTTATGTCTGTCCTGGACCTGCCAACAGGTGAAACGACTCTACCTGGAGCGAAGATGTCTTGTAGTCCATCTCTGCTCCCTGTCTCCCTCACTGATTCCAGCAGAGCTGATAGGGCCAGGCGGTTGACCCAAGGGCAGCTGAGCCAAAGGCCGAGAGGGATATAGCAAATGACATAGCGGAAGAGGTCTCCGGTCTAGCCAGGGCCATGAGGGTGCACTGGATCTTCTCTGATGGCCCCTCCAAATCTCCTGGGTATCTTCTCCACCTTGCCCTTGCCTGGGAGGCTGGGCCTCCTTGTCTTCTAGCGAGAGAGGAGAGGGAAGGTCTGTCTCACCTGGCTCCCTCCATCTGGTTGTAGTTGGCACTGAGTCATCCTCTCGAGGCCTCAGCCTACAGCCCAGCTCCCTCTCCAGGTCCCTAATTGCTCCTGGCCTCCCTGCTGGCCTAGTGGGGCAGGGGCTTCCTGCTAGCCCCAGGCTACGGCCCAGCCTACCTTGGCCTCACCCCTGACAAGATCCCTTCGTTATCTTTCTTTACAATCAGAGTCTAATGTCTTTCCTACCTACACCCTGAGTGATACAAGATATCATGGTGAACTGAGATTAAGAGAAAGCAGAGATTAAGAGTCGGCAGATACTGGGAGGGAGAAAATTGAGTGTGTGTGTGTGTGTGTGTGTGTGTGTGTGTGTGTGTGTGTGTGTCTAGGGACACAGACATCTATTTCAGTTCCTGACAGGCTTCCAATGACAATTGCATTTCTGTATGTACATTTACAATATTTACTTTCTTCTTTTTATTATAAAGATGTGGGGTACCATTCAGGGTTAGGTATGCAAACGTTGATTATTCAGGTACCGTTGTTGATGAGGTATGCCCCTCCCGCCCCTAGCAGTTCTCCTCAACTGCCAATCTCACCCCCCCTCCCCTGACGGTTTCCCACTACTGTTTTCTTTGTTTTTCGATGGAAGTTTTCATTCTTCATTTTAATTTAATATTTTACCCTTCCCTTTGCCATCATCTCTTGGAGACAGTCTCTTTGTTTTAGAGACTGGATCTCACTGTTGCTTTTCACAGGTTTGAGTATGGTGCTCTATAGCTTCGAACTCCTGGCCTCAAGCAATCTTCCTGTCTCAGCCTCTGGAGTAGCTGGGGCTACAAGCGTACACTACCATACCCAACTTCAGAGATAGCCTTTTTGAACATTTTCTGGTCTGGGTTTTGCTGATGATCATGCCCCTAATTGTAGATGACTAGCTTACATCCTATTTCTTGATTTACTCAGTTTATACATTGTCTATGGGCCCCACCACAGGAAAGGTAAAGATTTACCTCACTATCTCCTCCTAATGATTGATGATTTATTATTTTTGAAATAATTTAATTGAATACCATTATAACTATAAAAATCTGCTTAATATCCTGTATGGTATTCCATCAAATATGAGCAGCATCTCTTCATCTCTATATAATACACAGTTGGTACCTCCTCCCATTCCCCATGTCCTCTCTCTCCCTCTTACATCCATATTGTCATCAGCTGTGCTTTCACATTTACCTACTTAAGTCCATTAAAATTTACATTCTATCCTGTGTCCACAACAAGATCTTCTGTGCTTTTTCATAAGGTGACCTGAAGAATTTGACTCCCATTAAAAGTGCTGACATTTTTATGACTGTGTAAGATTGTTCAGGATTGGTTTGGATTGTCTGCTGGAATTACATCTTTCTGACTGGTTTACTGTTATGATCCTAGATGGGCCGTATGTGCAAGGAGTACATTCCCACTGGCATTGAGGTCACATGAAGTCTATTTTCTTCAACTTGTCAAAGTTTTGATGCTTAACACATGCTGTATCACAGTTTCTTTCATATGCAGTTCATGACTTTCTTGTATAGCTCTTTGTGTTTTCCTTGAATTTCTTGTTGCCTTTGTTTTTTTCCCCCAGCATAGTGCACCTTTATCTAGTTTTTCAATCATGCTTTTTTTCTGCAGATGGTCTTTCCCTCCCAAGATTATGCCCCCTGCAGCTTTTGCCTCCACTCCTGATTTGGGATCTTGGCTTGCTGGGTCAGCGATACAGCTGCCATCCACAACTGTCCTCCACAGATCCCTGGATCCCCTTGTTCCTAAACCCTTTGTGATTTTCTTTCTGGGTTTCCTTTATTTTTCTGGCCAATATTCATGCTACAAAAAGGTTCAGAGGAGGTAGGCTTTTTGAGGCATTGCATTAAAAAATCTTTCTTTTGGCCTCCCCTTGACTGGCAAGGTTTTTTCTCTTGAAGATTTGACAATATTTTTTTTCTGAAAATGTCTGCACAAAGTGTACCTAGGTTTGGGCCCCTTCCATTTATTGTGCCATGAGCTCACTCAATGGGTCTTTTAAATCCAAAGATACATGCATCTCAACTCTGGGAAAGTCTCTTCTTTCCTATCTCTCTTCTATTTCTGGGTGGGGAGGGGAGTGTTTACTAGTCAGATTCTGAATCTTAATCACTGGACCTTGATTTTTCCTTTCTTTTCTCTTCTTTTTAAAAATTGTTGTCTTTGTTTTGGCCCTTGTTTATGCTATGCTCTGGGGGATTTTTAAAACAGCTTTGCATCTATCCCATTTAATTTTTAATTTTGTAATCATTCTTAATATCTAAGAGTATTCTTATTTTCTGTGTCTTTGGCATAAAGCTGCATTCTCGCTTATGGATGTACTACACTCTCAAAACTCTGAGCTCATTAGAGATTTTATTTTAGATGCTCTTCTTTTTTCTGAATTATATCTGGTTCTTCTAGAGTCAATGCCTTGGTTTATCTTTGCCTTTTTCTTTATGATGCTGGTTCTCCTCATATGGCAAGAGGTTCCTGAACCTTGACCATGCTTGAGGTCTAACAGCTGGGTCCATTTCCCCACAAGTTCTCTCACTGAGTGGAAGGACCATGAGTAGCTCATTGGAGGTCAGGCCTTGGTCAGGGCAAATGGGTGAGGGGCCAGTCCTCCAGCTAAGGGCTTCCCAGTGCCAGGAAGAGTAGGGCTTCCCTCTGGGAGCTCCCTATCCGCTTTATAAACCTTCACTACCACCATCAGTATGGCCGGTCCATTGACTGAAGAGTCTTCTACTTTTTGCCCTGGCGAGAAGAGGTAATGTCAGTAGTCTAAATGTCATGTAGAGGGGAATCCCTCTTTTTCAAAAAAGATGGTTTCAGTGGGTCTCTGTTTTTCCAGTGCAGACATTAAAGAAGTGTTTCACTTAGTATGTAGGATGTAAGGATTATACCAACCTCATCATTCATCTTTAAGAGGAATATCATGGAGGCTAAGAGCCCAGTCCTAGATTCAGATATCTCCTATGAACTGGTGATCTGGTTACTTAACTTCTCTAAGGCTTCATTTATTTATCTGTAAAATGATCATAACAGTAACCTCCCAGAGGTGGTTATTGTGAAATGCACAGGAGGGAATGGACCCTTGGTGCTGGGCACACAGTGTGCAGTCCTTATGTACTAGCTGGCAACAGGTCTTCAGTTCAAGGACGGAGGCTTCGTTTAGCTTGGCAGACGTTCTTAAGATGGGAGGTACTTTTGAATGATCAATAACATATCATTTGACATGCACTTTGCTAAAAAAAATTACCTGGAAGTATAATAAAAATTAAAAACGTAGGAATCTAATGGGCCAACCACGTGACTAAATTTTCTCTTACATGTCTGATATTTTCCTCTCTGAGAAGTGTACAATAATTTCAATAAGAAGAATGCTGTAGTTGAGAATGCAAGGTGAACAGAATGGCCATTGGACCAGGAGGGAGCGGTGGGGAGTGGCTTCTGGCCCTACCACGTCACCTGGAAAATCTCTCTTGGCTATGGTGAGTGATGGCACAGGCAGAAATCATCCAGGATGGCTTAGGCAAGGCCTCCAGATGAGCCAGGAGGACACACTTGACCAACTGAAGGCTCCTGACTTAGGGAATGATCCCCAAATCAAAACATAAGAAGTAAATCTAAATGGGCAAATGAGCTGACTGGACATCTCTCGAAAGAAGACATACAAATGGCAGCAGGTATATTTTCACACCTGCTGCCACTAACAATAAGGACAATGCAAATCGAAACCACAATGAGATACCACCTCACTCCAATCAGAACGACCACCACCAAAAAGACACAAAGTAACAGGTGCTGGCAAAGATGTGGAGAAAAGGGAACTCTTTTACATTGTTGGTGGGAAGGTAATGAGTACAGCCGTTATGAAAAACTGTATGAGGTTTCTGTAAAAAATAAAACTACCAATCCCAAGAGACAGCTACACTCCCATGTTTGTTGCAACACTATTCACAACAGCCAAGATATAGAATCAAACTAAGCGCCCCTCAACAGATGAATGGATATAAAATGTGATATACACACAATGGAATAATGTGTAGCCGTCAAAAAGAATGAAATTTTATCTTCCGTGGCAACGTGGATGAGCTTGGAGGAAGGAAATTATACTAAATGAAATAAGTCAGGCACAGAAAGATTAAACACGACATGTTCTCAGTCATGTGGGAGCTAAAAAAAAGGACCTCATAGAAGTGGAGAGTAGAACAGTGGTTACTAGAGTCTGGGCAGGAGAGGAGGAGGGACAGATAGCCAAAGATTGGTCAAGGAGAGCAAAGTTACAGCCAGATAGCAGGAGTAGGTTCTAGTGTCCTATAGTGCTGTAGGGTGACTGTCATTAACAGACAATTAACAAATATCTAGCTATGTTTTCAAAAAGCCAGAAGAGCTGATTTTGAATGTTCCCAGCACAAATAAATGACGAATGTTTGAGCTGATGGACATGATAATTGCCCTGATTTGATCATTACTCATCGTATGCATGTATGGAAATATCACACCGTGCCCCATAAATACGTACAATATCATACTGTACCCCGTACAATGTACAATTATGATGTGCCAATTAAAAGTAAAAACAAAAGCCCAAAAGAGGAAACTTAAGTTGTTTCTTTGTTCCTCTGCCTTTCATCAAAAGAAAAGTACGTGAATCAGATGAGAGTTAGGGTATAAAAGGCTTTCAGGGACACCCCAAGAACACATTTTGGTCATGCCTTTCTTCCTTGGAAGCCCCCTGTTTATGAATTCTGACCTCTTCCTCTGTGCTTATAAGAAACTTCACCTTTTCTAAGCTCCTGTGATCAATGTTCTAGACACCTCACATTGAGGGGAATGCAGGCGATGTAAGAAACCAAGAGGTCTCACCAGGCCAGCGAGCCTAGAAGCTCTGGGAGTGGCAATATCTTGGTGATGCCACCTCAGTTTAGATTAAGCCAATTCTTGGTCTCTCAGCTCTAGAACCTGATTTGCCAAGCACACCCAGAACAGGGTCCTCTCTCGGTGGTGGGCACAGATATCCAAACTCATCAAGTTGAGCTGTAAAACCAGAAATCCAGTGCACTAGTTTTTAAATTATAACACAATACATTGCTTCTTAGTTCTCTGATCTGTGAAATGGAGGGAAATACACACACACACACACACACACACACACACGTATTCTCTCTCTCTCTCTCTCTCAGAGTTTTTAACTATCATGTGCAACACGGGCTACAAAGAAGGGCATTCATGAATTAACTCCACCTCTCACTGTTTTACATTTCTCCTCTTGGATTAAACTGCAGACTCATTGAGGGTGGGAACCACGGCGTGCACACAGGAAGCCCACATGAAATGAGCTCCCCTTGGCTTTGCAGACGCCGCCACCTGGAACCCTTTTCCATCAGCCATGGGTGACCCCCCCGTGTCAACATTGCAGTCAACGGCGAGTCCTTGGACTGTGTCTCCTTCAAGCTGTTTGCAGACAAATTTCCAAAGACAGCAGAAAACTTTTGTGCTCTGAGCACTGGAGAAAAAGGATTTGGTTACAAGAGCTCCTGCTTTCACAGAATTACTCCAGGGTTATGTGCCAGGGTGATGATGTCACACATCATATTGGCACTGGTGGCAAGTCCATCTATGGGGAGAAATTGGATGATGAGAACTTTATCTTGAAGCATACAGGTCCCGGCATCTTGTCCATGGCAAATGCTGGACCCGACACAAATGGTCCCCAGTTTTTCATCTGCACTTAGTAGACTGAATAGTTGATGACAAGCATGGGGTCTTTGCCAGGGTGAAAGAGGGCATGAATATTGTGCAAGCCATGGGGGCTTTGGGACCAAGTTGCCGACTGTGGGCAACTCTAATAAATTGGACTTGCTTTATTTTAACTCCTGGACCATTCCTTCTGTCACTCAGGAGAGCATTCCCTATCCAATTTGCTCGCAATATCCTATCATCTTTGTGCTTTCGCTGCAGTTCCTTGGGTTCCACGTTTTCCTTACTCCTTTCTATGTCTAGCTGGATGGTACAAAGATGAGACACATTAAGTAACAACAACAGCAAAAAGAGAAATAAACTCCCCTAGGAGCATAGAATCAGGGAGCACCAAGAAAAAAATTCACCCTCGCGTGTCCATGTGCCCATCCATTTTAGCTGGTAGTGAATCCTGCGCTCTTCTCGGTGTTATGAGGTTGAATTTTCCCCACAAGGATCATTTGCAGCAAGTGATTTTGTGCTTAACCAAAGCAACAAAGAGTGCAAGGTTTTAAAAAAAATTTACTTTTAATGTGTGTGTCTTGAGGTTGAATCTGATTAAAGTTGTTTTGGTGGCTGAGCAACAACCTATTATTTTAATTTTTGTGTTTTGGTCACAGTCCGAATCAACAGTGCTTTTATGACAAGGGACTAGGGCACGAAGTCAAAGGTAACAAATGAGTAAGAAACGTTCTACTGTTGTTCTTGGAGCAGTAGCGCTCACCATCTCCAGCGGTTTTCACTTGGAGAAGGGGGAGCTGTGGAGTGAATTACAAACCGAGGAGGAAGCAGGTTCCTTTCCAAATGATCTCACACTGGAACCGGGAGGTCGTGCAGGTGACAGAAGATAAATCATCATCTCGAACTGAAGTGTCATTAATCAACTGAGGAAAGGGTGGCCAGCCTGTGCGTGGGTGTGGGCCACAGTGTGAATGGATGCCACGGACGAAGTCCTCAGTGAGTTGTGTCCACGGAAGAGAGGGAAGGTGCTCTTAGCTGTGAGCAAAGAAGACGTGTAGCCATGCATGCATCGAAGCCACCACAAAGTCTTCGAAAGCTCCTGGACAGCTGCTGCCACCCCCACTGTCCTGCCACCTGGCCTCTGCACAGCGAGCCTCTTGTTCCCAAACCCATTGTGGACCATGCTGTCCTCACAACCGGGGAGGAGGCAGGGGACTTATGAAAGGGGGGCTCACTTACAGTCACGATAAGCCCACACTCACAAAAGTACTACCAAGTAGCTGGGACTGGAAGGTGTCCGGTCCGGAGACTCCAAAGGACGAGTCTGTGGCGAGTTGTGACTCCAGGGAAGGCACTGTTATTACGTCTGTGATTCTGACAAACAAGGAGAAAAGGAAAACGATCCCCTCCACCTCAAACCGCACCCGTTGAGATGCAGACAATCTTAAAACGAAATGACACTGTTCTCCTTTCCTGGTAGGTGAAGAATGGAGGGAACTTCGGTGGTTGATCGTCTGTGAGCATGAGAGGAGGAAGCTTCTCTGCTCTCTAAGCATGACGACTCTTTGTGGGACCCCCAAGGGGGCCCTGATGTGTGACCCCAGATTACAGGCAGCCTCAGGACGCTGGGAAGCATCAGCGAGTCGCCTTCCTCTTTTCTTCGTTCTTCTCTTTCTTTCCCTGTCCTGTTTCTTTCTTTGCTTCCTTCCTTCCTTTTCTGGTTTTGTTTAAAATCTTTTTATCCTGGTACATTTCAAACACATACAAAAGTAGGGAAACTAATATGACAAAGCCCCACCCGGCCAAGCTTCTGAGCCACTTTCCTCCACTTCTTTCATTGAAGCTGGCACGTCCTTGTTCCCAAACACCTCCAATACAGTGAGGAGACCCGGCCAGGTGTTCTTGGGGCGAGGAGGCCCGGCTGGGATGTGGAGGAGTGGCCCAGCTCAGAGGGGAAGGAGTGCCACTAAGGAGAGCCTGAGGGGCTGGGGGAAGACAGGGAGGGGGGCAGAGGGGGCTGTAAGAAATGAGGGGACAGGGGAGTAGGAGGGAGGGGGAGACGGGGGGATGCCAAGGAGGATGGAACAGAGAAAGACTG
>CAUYQG010108377.1:0-18544 GCA_963574415.1 Tarsius wallacei
CGTGTGTTGCACGACCTACCAGGTCTCCGAGAGCGGGTGGCGCATAGATGGTTTTTCAGCACAGGCTGCATTGCAGCGTTTTGCATCTGCAGCCGACGGGACCGTCTGGAAGAAGATCGCCTCTGCGCAAAAATGCTCGGTTTGAAAGGCACTCTCGTCCGCGATTTTGAGACGCTGCGCAGGGTCTGCCGGGGTAGAAGTCGCCTTCGGCAGCTGCATGCCGTCCGGTTTCCTTGAAGCCTCAGTTCCGGCAGTCCTTCTCCAAAAGTCCACCCTATTCCCGCGCTCGACCTCTGCGCCCGTCTCCTCCAAGTTAGAGTCGTCGCGAAATGTCTCGTGTTTAATGGGCCTGACCCTGGTCTCCGCGCGAGTTCGTGACGACCTGCTCATCACGGAACTTCTCCTGATGGTGGCCCTGGCCGTTTGGGGCTCCAGCAGATCGCTGCTCATGGATCAACGTTTGTGGTTTGTAAAACAAGCACAGAACTGAGAACAGCGCTCGTCCGGCCTCCTTTTTCAATGACTGGGTTAGCAGATAGTTGTTGGATTCGTGGGTGAGCGAGTCCCCAGTTTTTAGAACAAGTTCTTTTCCCTTTATTTCTTCTTGTACATGCTTCATGTGATTTTCCTGTCCTGGAAAAGCTAATAATTCTGAGGGTCTGGTTTTACAGCTCTAAGTCCCAAATGTATTTTGTACATTATTACTAGTAATTTGTTTATGTTCATCTTGTATCAAACAAAATTACTGTTTCTATTAAGATATATGTGCAAATATAGAGATATAAATATGTATAAATAAGGTCAGGCGTGCGTGATGACTCATGCCTTCAATCCCAGCACTTGGGAGGCCAAAGCAGGACTGCTTGAGCCCAGGAGTTCGAGACCAGCCTGGGCAACACAGTGAGACTTCGTCCCTAATAAAAATTGTACATTTTTTAATAACTGAATTTATTTAATGGTTGACCTGTAGATTCTCTTGGTTGACTGATAAAGAGAATACCTGCAAATAATGAGACTATTGTCCTTTTTGACAAGCCTTTTGCATCTTATTTTTCCTTAATCTTTTCTGTTGGACGTTAAGTCAAGTCCAAGCGGAACAGTGTGGTTGATGAGACATTCCTGTCTTATGCCTTGTGTTAATGCTTTTACTTTTTACCGTAAAGAATAGTCTTTACTGCAGATAACCCTTATCCTATTGAAGTAGTTCATTTTCAGTCTTTCTGATCATGACATGGGTTGGATTTTTGTTCAGTTTGTTTTGGGTTCAGTGACCACAAAGATTTTATCAAGTTGTTTCCAATGTTGGCATTTAACTGTTTGTGTATATACATAAAATGGCTAGATGGGCCCTTTGGACCACTGGGGTCCAGGCAGGAGCCTGGCCAGAGAGCTCATGCAACCAAGCTGGGGCTTCAGGGATGTCAACTGATGCTCTTCTGAGGGCTTGAGAAGTTGTGGAAGGCAAAGGCAGTCCCTGCCTTTGTTATATCTTCAGAAACACTTTTTCTGTATGCATAAGGTAACTTTGGTAGTTTTTTATCAATTCATGTGGTGATTTGTGCTAATGGAACGTCTAACTACTAAGGATGCTTGCATTTCTGCTGTTCCACATTATTTTATGTGATTCTCATTCCACCCTGGGTTGTTTTTTGTTTTTTTGCTTTTGTTTGTGTTGCAGTTATTTGGTTAGTTGGTTTGTAAAAAATCACCATATATGCCACCCCTAATTTTTAAATGTCATTATCTTGCCAAGTTTGCCTCATGTGTTTTTAAGGAACTTAAGTATTACAATAAAGCTAAAGGTCACAAGATGCTGGGTTTTTTTCTGTTGAGTATCAGTACTTACTGAGATTTCCCAACATGCTTTACGAGTCTCTTCACTTACCTCCATTCTTGTCTTCTCCATCTGGCCCTACCAATATACTGTTAAGGAGCTGCCAGTGTACTCTAAGGACTCTTTCAGCTGGGGCCTCGGTGGTGAGTCTTGGTTTTGTACGTCTGCAAATATTTCAGTTAGACCTTCAAGCTTGTGATGTTTTAGCTGAGTTTGGAATTCTAAAATAAATCCTCTCCTCTCTCACTACTTTAAAGATACAATTCTGTTATTTTTCTGACCATTTATTGTTGCAGGTGAGAAGTCTTCCGTCATCCGTACTGCCATCCCTTTGTTATAGGATTATGCTGTTTGGTATTTTTCTTGACTCTGATGTTCTGCGGCTTCAACAAATTATTTAGTGGTAGTTTTTTGCCAGCTGCAGTGTGCTTTCTAAATCTGGAGAATTAATTCCTTCTTTAAAAATCTCAAAAATAAAAAATAAGTCAATATTTCTTGGGCCTGTGACCCTCTCTTCAATCTCTGAACGTCCTGATAGAGAAATGGTGGTGCTGCTTAATGAATGCCCTCCTTCAGGTTTCTTGATGTCTATAGTATATTTTTTATTTTTTTAAGAGATGGGATCTCTCCGTAGCCCAGGTTGGAGTGCACTGGCTCAATATGGCCTCGAACCCCTCCCTCCTCAGCCTCCAAGTAGCTGTGACTATGGCCGTGTGCCAGCATGCCCAGCAAATTTTTTATTTTTTTTTATTTTTTATTTTTTTAGAAATGAGGGCTTGCTATGTTGCCCCAGCTGGTCTTGAACTCCTGGCTTTAAGTGATTCTCCCACTTCAGCTTCCCAGAAGCCAGATGCAGAGGCTGTGGGTTGGAGTTCTGTTGCTCATGTGCGGCTTGGCCATCGTTCATTTGTATTTTCAGTCTCTCGAATCTTATCATCCCCACGGCCACCAAGGAGTCCAGCTTGCTAATGGCAACCCCCTTCCTCACCCTGGGCTTCTGAGCTTCTCAGTGTCCTGGGGCTTCTCCAGGGTGTCCTTTATTGCTTTGCCACACAGCGTCCCATCCGGCCATCCCACACATCATGGTGGCTGAGGTATTTTACAGCCAGAGATCGTATATCCACTGTGTCAGATCCGCTTCTCTCTACCTTTTGGTCCTTGTATTGTTTGCTTTGGAAGTTATGGCATTTGTAATCAACTTGGCGTGGGACATCCTTTTCAGGCATGTGCTGGCAATGATTTCTTGAATATGACACCAAAACCACAAACAACAAAAGGAACAGATAAATAGGCCTCATCAAAATCGAATTCTTGTGACATCAAAGGACATATTCAACAGAATGAGGAGATAACCTACACCATAGTAGAAAATAATTCCAAATCATGTATCTAACAAGGGGTTAAGATTCAGATGCATAAAGAACTCCTACACCTCAACAACAACAAAATAACCCAACTTAAAAATGGACAAAGTACTTAAAATGACATTTCTCCAAAGAAGATATACAAAATGGCCAATAAGCATATGAAAAGATGCTCAAAATCACTAATCACTAGGGAAATGCAAATTAAATCTACATGCGACATCACCTCACACCTATTTAAAAAAGAAAATTACAAAGTGTGTTGGTGAGGATGTGGAGAAAGTGAAACGCTTATACACTGTTGGTAAGATGGTACAACCACTATGAAAAACAGTATGGCAGCTCCTCAAAATCAGAACTGCCACATAATCCAGCAGCACCGCTTCTAGGTATATATCCAAAAGAATTGAAAGAAAGCAGAATCTCACAAAGATATTTGTACACCCACGTTCATCGCGGTATTATTCACAATAGCCAAAAAAGGTTGAAGCAACCCAAATGTCCATTGAAGGATGGATGGATAAACGAAACATGATGTATGCATAAATGGAATATTATTCTGCTCTAAGAAGGAAGGAAATTCTGACACATGCTATAATATGGATAAACTTTAAGAACGTTATAAGTGAATCCAGCCAGTTACCAAAAGAAAGTACTATACGATGTTACATTTAAGAGATATCTAGAGTAGACAAACTACGAAAGACAGAAGCAGAAGGGTGGCTTCCAAGCAGAGAAAAAGGGGAATGGGAAGTGTTGTTTAAAGGGATGTAGGGCTCCAGTCTTGAAGGTGAAAACATTCTGGAGGTCAGTTGCACAACGATGTGAATATCCTCTGTACTACTGAACTGTACACTTAAAAATGGTTAAGGCGGTAAATTTGACGCTATGTGTGTTTCACCACTGCTTTTTAAGATTATTTCTGGGTCATGTGCCATCTGTCAACATAATCCTGGAAAAAGCGTACAGGTGAGAAATGGTCAGGAACCAAAGCCTCTGGGGCACTATAAACACCTTCTGGTAGATTTTATCCAGCTTCCACCCTCCCTGGGATCCGAATCTGTTTTAGCTTTTGTATGTCTATTTTCAGGACGGGCTGAATCATTTCCAAGCCAAAAAGCTACATCTCTTCCAACCACTAAAAAGCTGCTTGATTACTGTGTTTCCAACCTGGAGCATACCAACTTTCGCATCCAGTAACCCAAGCACATACGTACTTTATGAGAACCATTGTAAAAGAATGCTGTAAGGTTTTAACCCTTACTCAAAAATTACACTTCCTTTACCACTCACAATCTCCTAGGCAGGTTAAAAGCGCCAATGGCCTACATAAATTCAAATGAGCAAACTTTCCAGAAACGCTTGAGTTTCCTTGGCCAAAGACCCTACTACTAGTCCTTGTGAGTCCATACATTCCACTGCATTTGGGGACACATTGGATATCCCCCTAGGAATTTAAGGATTTTTACCTCCAATGCTAGACTCTGCCCTATCGTACACAGACATGGCAAAATGTTTCAAGGGATTCACAGTCTATCCCTAGTCCTACCCCAACAGCTTAAGGCCTCCTTCCAATGACATCTTCCTCAAAAGGCTCCTTATGATCTTAAGCCAGGAGATTTCATCTATTAGACGAGACATCAGGGGAAAACCGTTCTTCAACCTCACTGAGAGGGAATCATCAGGTACCATTCACAATAAACTCCCCACTGGAACTTCAGGAAATCAATCCTTATGTTCATGTTTCACAACTAAGGAACCAATTCACACTTACATAAAACCGAAAGTCTATTTTAACAGGGACATCGAATTGAGGCTTCTCAGAGATCTCCCTAGGAGGAGTCAATCTGACCTAAGACTTTCAGAACAAGCAGATGCCCTTACATGGCCACCCCAAACATCAGATCAAGAGTCCTGTCTATTCCCTGTTTTGTCTTCTATCTGCTTGCTTGTACTCGTGTTTCTCGGTGTCCACCCATAGCAGCCCCCTATTCTCTTTTCTGTCTCCTTTATTATCAATGTTAGAGTCAAGCATATTCATCCTAACACCATTCTCAGGTCATTCCAAACAACCGCAACCTCCCTTCATCTTTACTAACTGCTGGATACGCCATCCACCCCTCCACCCCAGGGTGAGAACCTCTGGGTAATTCCAGTCTCATCAAGTGAGACCATAGGGAACTCCAGGCAGTCGAATTTCTACTTGTACCAACGTGGCCAAAATGCCCTAAACAAATAAACCTGTGACTTTGTCAGTGTGCCTCTCTCTAAAAAAGAACTAATGATTATAATCTGTTGATCAGACCCAGGTAATTCTAGATTTACATTCAACAGACTTGGTAGGGTGATAGACCAAATGCTTGTCAACTGGAAGGAGCTAATAGAGATCAAAATATGTAGCCAAGGCTAATGTGAGGACTTAGTTCTGACCTCATGTTGTGAATAACTCCTTTCCTCTTGGACCTTCATGTGGCCACCCGGGTACTACCTGCTTTGTGACCAGGATTCCTGGTCCTGCTTGTCTCTGCTAATGAGCCACACACTTCAGGAATACTATTCTGAGACTTGTCTGTATACGGAGATGCAAGCTCCATGATGAGTCTACCTTGATTATTCAGGCATTCAATGAGGGAGATTTCACTGGCTGACAGTTTATAGAAACCATCAGAGCAGTGCTCCCTTTGGGAGGATCCAAGCAAATGAAAAATTCTGTAAGAAGTGCACCCTTCATTTCCGACAGGTATCAACAATATCACCTCTGTCCTAAACAGAATACAGATCAGTCTCAACTAATTAGCATGAGTAGCGAGAGACAATCACATTGCTTTCGCTTTCTTGGTGGTTAGTCATTACGGCATTTGTACCATTGCTGAGATTTCTTCCTGTACTTGAATCAATGAAACAGACAAGGTGACTCTGCTTAAGGAAAAAGCCACTTGGCTCACTAAGTTTGATTCTTGTGGCCTATGGGATTTATGTCCTTGCCCTGAGTTGAGCAATTGGGGTTCCTAGTTCTGAAACAGCTTACAGGAACTATAAATGGTTGGTTGTTTTTATCACAGTTATCTTCTGCATTCTATTTGCATTCCTAAATGCCTGGCACAGCCATTCTCTCGTGAGATGATAACCATGATGAAATAACAAGAAAAAGATCAAGATCTTGCAGTACAGTTGGCTGTGAAAATAAACGAACAGCCCCTAAGAAGTGAAGATCTTGGTCTCTACCATTTCCTGAATAGATCCACCCCTCACAAACAAGAGAATGATCAGAAGGGGGAACTCAGAGACTTAATATACAAATCGATAATGACCAGGTCATATTTGACACTGGAACTCTGCCTCACAGCCTCTGCAGCAACCAGTCCAAGGAGCCAAACAGCCTCTTCGGGAACCAAGTCGTGAATCCAAACCATCACCTCTGCAGCAGCTGGTCAAAATAGTCAGCGTTGGCCAGTGGCTGCCAGGCAGAGGGCAGAACTCCAGTGCTCTCAAGGAAGCCAAAGTTTCAGCTGCCACTGCATGTTTTTAGGTTTAGTTCCATGACTATACCCCAGTATCAGCCATGTACTTTTTATGTATTTGTGTGATTGTGTTTTCTTGCTCTTTAATTCATTTTTTATAAATTTTATCGAGTGCCTAAGATATGCCAAGAACTTTTACGCTATTGCAGTATGCTCTCATTGATGAGAACACATGAAGAATCAAGGTAGCTCGGAGAAGTCAAAAACAGATGGCACAAGGTTTGCGTGGCTTCTTGGGCTTTCATTCAGAGCCTATATGCTCTTAATGTATTCATCCTTTTAATGGGGCTGCTTATTTCATTTCAAATCCTATAGCAAATCAAAGGAAGCCACTGATTCCTACCAGCTGGCAAACTGGCAACTATAAAAAGGAAGAGACAACAATATGACAGCAAGAGAGAAGGCTAATAAACCTACTTTAAAAGCAAAAGGTCTGAGCAATCTAAGACCATTTACTGAGTGAGCAATCAATCTTACACATCTTATCCATTCATTAAGCCATACCGATCCGTCATAATACCGATTCTGAATTCAACGAAGGTCTTCTAAGGCAAGAAGATTTTGGTAAGTCACAAAGCTTTTCATACTCATTGGCTAGCTGGAATTTAGTGAGCAATCCCAGGGCTACTAAAAAAAGTTCAGTTGTCAAAAATGACGTGAATTCTGGATAGCCAACATTACATACTAATAGAACTATGAATTATAACTTGTTGGGCAACTCTAAAACATGCCAGTTGCTTCATTTTTTTTTAAGAAAGCAACATTACCTCATCATCATGAACATTGCTTGCTTCACTATCATAAATCTTTTCATGGTTCTGAACTAATTGAAGTTTCTGCCTGCTAGTTCTAGACTCGAATTTCAATCACTGATGATGTGCCCCACACAAAAAGCTCAAAAATACGTGAGAAATCCGTCCGATACCCTGATATTCTGACAAATCTGACATTTTTGATAAGCAGATTTTAAGAATTCACATAGCAGACCAAATGGGTCATTTTTACCTCGATATTTATCATGAATATCACTTAGATGTACAATCTCTTCCTGCTAGTTCTAGACTTGAATTTCAATCACTGACGATTTACCCCACACAAAAAGCTCAAAGGTACGTGGGAAATCTATCAGATGCCCCGATCGTTCAATAAATCTGACATTTCTGATAAGCAGATCTTAAAAATTCATGTAGCAGACCAAATGTGCCGTTTTTACCTCGATATTTGTTATGAATGTCACTTAGATGTATAATCTCTTCTTCCTTGGTTCCGTCCCATCCCGGACTGACCACAGGCTATCTTCGGTCCTCACCACTTCACGCAAGCTGCTTCTTCACAGGGTCACTTCAGCTGATTGCCAAATCGGACAGCTGTCCTTCTGTCTTTGTTTTGTCACTGAACATAGCTGACCACATCCCCCTTCTTGAAAATCCTCCTCCGGTGACTACTATGACCTCCACTTCTGGTCCCTCTTTATCTCCCTGTTTCTGCTCGATTTTCACATCCTAAACAAACTAGGTATTTGATTTTGGAAAGTCCGCTTTACCTCTCTAAGCCTCAGCTGCTGTGTGAGGACTGAAAAAGATCGTTTTTTAAAACAGGAAGGGTGGCCAGCTCCCTTTGACCACACTTATGCTAAAACTGGAAACGTACGCAGAAGATCGGTATGTCCCCTGCACAAGGATGACACGCAAATCCGTGAAGCATTCCATTCTTTCTTAAAGTGGACATATAAGTGCTCAATTAAAAAATGTATTAATATTCATTCGAATTTTATTTATGTAAGTAATAATTTGAGGACCGTCTTAACCCTCAGGAAGAAACTGCCGGAAATGTTTCGTTTACATTTTAAAGCCATTTTTCCTTTCAAATTTTTTGTATTTCCCATTTGCTCTTGAAACGAAATAATTCCCCCAGCATTCGAGGAACTTCATGCAACACGTGGGTGCGTGGGTTTAGGGGGAGATCCTTTTGAGAGGTCTTTCCCCTCGAATACCTTCTATCACAAGAAGGCGTGGATGCCAAAAGTGAGCATCTTGGAAATTCATATATGATTATTTTCGAAGAATACACGAGTTACACAATCCACTCGGCCCCCCAGAGGCCCATGGAAGCACTTCCCGCAGGGACCCGCCCACCACAGCCGCGGCTATTGGGCAGCGCGGAGAGCCCACCTTGGGGCCTCGGGGGCGGGGCCTCGGGGCGGGGCCTCGGGGGCGGGGCCTCGGGCGGGGCTTGTCCTGACCTTTCGCGACTTGGAAACCGCCGGCGTCGCTTGCCACGTATTGGCTCTCCGGTGCGCATCCGGGTCTCCGCCACGAAGGCCACAGGGTCCAGCGCGGGAGACCAAGCCCGGCGGAGGTCGCTGCGCCGCATCGGCCCAGGCCCCCACCTGTCGCCGCGTGCGGGACCGCGGGGCGCGCCGCGCCGTCGAGGGCATGGGCAGCCGGCCCCGCAGCCCCGGCGCCGGCCCCGCCCAGCGCCGCCGCCCCGACGAGCCCGCGGCCCCCGAGCCCCCGGCGGGGCCCCCGGCCGCGGCCGCGCAAACCTCGGTGGTGGTGCTGGCCGTGGGCTGGGCCCTGCAGGTGCCCCTGGACCACGTCGACCTGGTGCTGGAGCCCGCGCCCACGTCCGTCCTGCAGGTGGCCCTCGGGGGGCACACCCTGGTGCTGGTGCCCGAGGTCCTGCTGGGCGGCTCGGCCTGCCCGGAGCCGGGCGTCCCCCCGCGCGCCCTCGGCGAGCACGCGGCCGTCGAGCGGGGCCTCCCGGGCGCGCCCGGCCCAGAGGTCGCCGCCCACGAGGAGGCCTGCGAGGGCGGCGCGCTCGACCCCGTCTTCCAGCGGGAGCCCCGTCCCCGGCGCTCGCCGGGCCCCGTCCTCCAGCGGGAGCTCCGCCTCCGGGAGCGCCTCCCCGGCGCGCCGTGCCAGCCTCGGCCTCCCTCTCCGCGGCCGGGGCCCCGCGCGCGCCCGGAGCGCGCCCCGTGCCGGGCCCGGAGGCGCCTGTTCCGGGAATGAAGCGCCCACGTGCACGCGCCCGGCCGACCACTCCCTGGAGGCCCCGTGGGGGTGCCGGGACCCTCCTCGCGCGCTCTCCAGCCACCTGGGCATGGGGCGTTTCGTGTGCAGACCGTCGCCTTTTTCGTGCGCACGACGATCGTGGGAGGTGAAGACGTCAGAACGAGAAGGCAGATTCTAGAACTCCCCGTTGAAATCGAAAATCTGCCCGGGGACATCGGAAAACGTGTTTTCAGGCTCCTGGGCCTCTGTCCACCGCCCTCCTCGGGTCCTTCGTTCACTTCGTCTCTCCTCGGTTTTCTCTCCAAATCCACTCCGTCCAGCGTCATGTGGCCACTCCCGTTCCTCCGCAAGCCGAGACACCACTGGGTTTCTCTGTTGTGAGTTTCCTGTGTGCTCTCCCGGGATTTGTGAGGACCCTTAGCCACGGCTCTTCTCTTGGGTGGTGTTTCCAACTGCTCTCCTGGGAAACCGCCGGACATTGTGAAGGTTGTTGGGCGGTATTGTGGGGCACTCGTCCCTAGCAGTCTCTCCTCCCACTGAGACTCTCTTCCGGCTTATTTCTGGCTGTAAATGAGCACTCGTGTTGAATTTTATCAGATATTTCAAGTATGCATTGGGGTACACATTTCTTTTTTCAGCCTGTTCATCTGGTGAGCGCATCCAGCAGAATAATAGAAATGTTTGCTATTCTACGTTGTTTTATGCCTTCCAAATTCTGAGTTTTTTCTGATGTAGACCTGACTTTTCAATGTTAACTTATTACCTTATTTACTTCACATTTTTATGAAGAAAATAAAATATTATGGTAAATCTGAGGCCAAGATGATTGTGTTTTATTTTAAAATATCAGTAACTATTCGGATTTACCACTGTGTCTGCCCATTGTTCCCCTACCTTTTTATTTCGACATTCCGTTGCCCCAGTCCAGCCTCAATCTTCCTGCTGAAAAATATCTTTTAATATTTCTTTCCACTATGTCCTATGTGTGCAAAACTACCCTGGTTCTGTAAGTCTGAATGTGTTTTTGTGCAAGAAGCTCTCTTGTATGTTTGTGAATGTTTTTATTACATATTCATTCTTAATTTAACTGCGGTAGTTTAAAAATATGAGTCTGTTGTTTTGCCACTGTTTGTTGTTATAGTATAAGAAGTCGTCTGCCAATCGAGTTGTTCTTCCTTTTATATGGGACCTGGCTGGTGGTTTTTAGTACATTTTAAACTGTTTATTTGTCTTTAGTGTTCCAGAGTTTTACTGTGATGTACATAGAAGGTAGACTGTATTTTTACTTGGTTTGATTGTATTTGGTTAATTATCAATATTGGAAATTATCTCTTGCGTGAACTCCCACAAAATCTTAGGCTCTGTCTCTTGGAATATGCCACGTTGGAGTGTGTCCACATTTGAAATCCAGTCGGCTCTATAATGGCGCTGTTCAGTCAGTCTCCCGTGATTCACAGGTCTTAATAGCATATGTGCATATCTGTGTGTACACACCTTATCAATTTCAACTTCCTTTAGTCTTTCATCAAATTGACTACTCTTCATTGAGCACTTCTAATGTTGTGCTCACACTTCTATAAGTTTTTTTAAAGATGTTTACTTAATTTTCACTTCATAATTTCCCCACTTGGCATCATAAACTCCTAGGTTTGTTTCATGGAAGGCACGTCATCATCATCCTAGCTCACTGCAGCCTTGACCTCCTGGGCTGAATCACTGCATCCGGCTGTCATTATTTGTTTGGTTTTTGGGTTTTGTTTTTGGTTTTTGATTTCTTCATATTATTTTATTTTAGATTCAGGGGGTACACATGAATGTTCGTTACATGGACATACTGTGTAGTGGTGGGAATTGGGTCTCAGGTGGCCCATTTCCCAGAGACTGAATACTGTGCTGGAAGACCCCTCCCCCCGCTATTGGCATCCCCAGGGTCTGCTATTTCCATCTTTGCGACCATTAGCTCCCACATACTAGATTGTTTCACATGCTTAGTAGTTTTCACTGGTGTGCACATTTTCAATGGGAATTCATCCTCTGTATCATACATGTATAATTTTTACAGTGTCCACATCTTGGTCCTCCAAGTACAACTCAGAATCAAGGCTTTGGTACACCCTAAAGCTATTGAAATAAACAAAAAAATCAGGGCTTTAGAACTCTTATACCTTGTCTTCCTGGGCTGTCACAGGTCTAATCCTTAAGCAATCACACAATGGCTCATTCCAAGTTTCCATTTGTCTCTCCTTGTCCAAGCACAGGCACAACCATGGCACCTCAACCTTTGCACTGGCAGAGGGCCAAAGTCAGCTCCCTCAAAGGAGTGGAAATCCCAGTTGCCACTATATATTTTAATCTCGGTACCATGAATCATCAAAATAGCAGCTGCTCAGAGACAGGAATTTCTACTCCGTTTCTGATCCCTGGTATCTTTCTTGCATCTTTCTTTTGAAAGTAGATGTCTATGGTTAATAAGGTTTAACGTTTCCTATCAATGCTCTGTGCTCCCAGTAGAAGGAATTCCCGTGAACTGCCATCTGTTTGCAATTCCCACAACTCAGCTATCTCTCCTCTCCACCCCCCATGACACAGCAAAGAATCCGTCACAAGGCTCAGCCTCATAATCTGATCATTCTGAAGAGGGATGGCGGCCCTGTTTGCATAATGTACACAAGAGATGACCAAGGACATCCATTTTCAGCACTATGCAGACCCAGCAGTCCCAGCATCCTCCAAACGACACTCCTCGTGTGATGGAGAAAAATGATTTTAATACGTTTAAGGCATAGCACATTAAAATGTAAGAGAACTCCTCCAAAGCCAAAAATGATGAGAAATTCTAAGTCCAGAGGAAAGTGAGTGCCAAAGCCAAAGTTCTTCTGGAAACACCTCACAGTCCAGAGTCTTGGTCTTAATAGCCCATCGATCGGAGTAGAAAGCACAATCCAGTGGCCACACGCCCCTCAAAAAAGTCCTGGTCATCCAAAGCAGGAAGTCACCAGGAGACAGGCTAACAAGCAAAAGAGAGTGAGAAAAAAACTCGTTACTAAGGAGACAGGACTAAAATGTTCCTACTCCACGGACGGCTCCAGGTAGGCTAAAACCCACTCTGTAGTGGGGAGAGCTAAGAGTTGAGTTTAAGGCAGTTCCTGGTAGATGGTGAATCTGAAAAAGGTAAAAAAATTTCTGTCCTCCCGTTCTCTGAGAATAATACACCTCACACCTAGGGCTAAGTATCTTCTTAGAGATAACATGCAGTGACTCTAAGCTCATAATCCTAAATCAAAAAACACATAAAAAAACACTAAAAGTGACAGTAAGTGAGAGACATCCAAATCAAGAAAAAGGAAAATTCATTCCTCAAAAGATAGAAAGTGGCAAATTATCAGATATAATTTTTTTTTTTTTTTGAGTCAGTCTCACTCTGTTGCCCAGGCTGGAGAGCAGTGGCATGCTCACCACAGCCTCGACCTGCTGGGCTCCGGCGATCCTTCCACCTCAGCCTTCCAAGTGGCCGAAACTACAGGCACGCGCTACCATGCCCAGCTAATTTTTTATATATTGTAGAAACAAGGTCTCACCAAGTTACCCAGGCCGGTCTTGAATCTCTGGGCCCAGGCAATCCTCTAGTTTCGGCCTCCCAAATTGCTGGGATCACAGGTTTGAGCCACCACGCCTGGCATAATATTTTTTTAAATAAGTTTGACTACAGATGTCTAAGAGGGCAACATAAGTACAACTAGGGGGAAAAAATCAAAAGAAAAGGCAGCTTTAAAAGGAAAGTAGGCCGGGCACAGTGGCACATTCCTGTAATCCCAACATTTTGGGAGGCTGAAGCAGGAGAATAGCTTGAGGCCAGGAACGCAAGACCAGCCTGGGCAACATAGTAAGACCTGTCTTTATTAAAAAATTTAAAAATTATCTGAACTTGGGGTCATGCACCTGCAGTCCCAGCTACTCAGAAGGCTGAGGCAGGAGGAAAGCTTGAACCCAGGAGTTTGAGGCTGGAGTGTGCTAGGATCATGCCACTGCACTCCAGCCTGGGTAACCAAGCAAGACTTAATCTCTAATAAAATAAAAAATGAAAAGAAGCTAAAAAAAAACTTCCAGAGATTAAATATGTAAGCATTAACATAAGAAATATAATGAATAGATTAAACGACAGAGAGTCTTGAAACAAGGCCAGGAACAGTGGCTCATGCCTGTAATTCCAGCATTTTGGGAGGCTAAGGCAGGAGGATCACTTGAACCCAGGAGTTTGGGTCCAGCCTAGGCAACATAGCAAAACCTCATCTCTACAAAAAAAAATTTAAAAATTAGCCAGGTGTGGTGCCTTATATCTGTAGTCCCAGCTTCTTGGAAAGCTGAGGCAGAAAGAGCACCTGAGCCCAAGGAGATCAAGGCTGCGGAAAGCCATGATCAAGCCACTTCACTCCAGCTTTGGCAACACAGTGAAACCTGAACTCAAAAAAAAAAAAAAAAGAAAAGAATACTGAACTAGAGAAACCATCTATAAAACTATGGAGGTTAAAAAGCACATAAAGTTGAAAGAGGCCAAGAGACACTTGGCCAGAGGGCACAGTTCTACCAGACACTTGTCCAAACTCTGGGAATACAGCCAAAAAGAAAACAGTTAAAAAAAATCACTGCCTTGATGGAGTGTGATAATCCACACAAGAACAGGCACTGCCTTAGATGAGGGTAGAGAAGGAAGGGTGACAGGAGTGGCATTTTCTTGGATACAGTTTGTAGATAGAGAAAACAGGATTGCTGAAGTGAGGTCAACTTCAAAGGATAACTTGGGGACTTGCAGCCTGAACACTAATAAACTGGACTTCATTCCTGAGACTAAAAAAATCTCGAAGGAAGAAGATTGAGGAAAAGATGGGTTCACTGTTGGACATGTGTCATGTGAGGTGCCACCACATATCCAAGTGGCAACACTGGCCAGGAAGCTGGATGTGGGAATCTAGATCCCGGGGGAGTGGTGCAAGACGGAGACATCCCGGAGTTCCGGAAGGCCCACCTATGTGCATTCTGAGATCACCAGGAATTATGACAGAATCAGCGCGACAGAGAGTCACAGAAAGACAAGGGCAAAAGACACTCCAAGAGCAAGGGGGACGGCCCTGGAGTTGGAAGGGGGACAAAGGACTGGCCCCTGAAAGAGTGGAGGGTAGTTACAGTCTGATGACACGAATTCAGGAAGGATGGAGACACGGCTGGGAGGCAGTGGGAAGAGCAAGAACGAAAAGGAGACAGAACACCCAGAAGTTCAAGGGCTGTGGGAGCAGTAAAAGCCTCCACTGGGGAAGCCTGCAGTGAAAGCAGAGTACTCGGAGGAAGCAGGTATCCCTTGCAACAAAACGCTACAGAGAATTTCAAGGACATTGAAGATCCCTTCGTTTTATGACTGCTGCCTGTGAGCTCCAGCATCCAAACTGAGAAAGTATATGAGATGGAGACAAGTAGGCGGTGGTAAGAGAATGCCATGTCCGGAGGATTTGAGAATTTTAATCTGGGATACGAGGGACGAACAGATGCCTGCCATGAACGAGGGTAAAAGGTGCGATGAGGGGATTAGTCTTCACCATCATACGGCGGATAGAGGTGACCGGGTGCTCAGTGCTGAAGAGAGGAAGGAGGGATATTTCCAAGAACACACACAGTTCTGGGGCACAGCCTCTGTCCTCATTTAGGAAGTCCGGCGACTTTCAAGAACGATCAATCAAAATACACACACATTTAGACCGATCATCGTAAGCCAAAAAAAATAGAAAGCCCACCAGATTCAAAGAGGATTTGTTTATATGCCAAATGAGAAGGCAATGCCGATGAAAAGGTCATTAGACACCTGGCTCCCCCACAGCTACGACACAACCCAGAAGACAGTGAAGTGCCGGTGGGAATTTTTCACTTAATGAAACCATCTTTCAAAAATGAGCAAAAACCAATGATTCACTTATATGTGGAATCCCAAAAAGCCAAACTCATAGGAGTAGAAAGCCTAAGGGTGATGACCAGAGGTGGGGTGGGTGTCAAAGGAAGAACACGTTCTTGAGGTATATCGCACAACGTATGACTACAGTTAATCATTTCGTATTGTGTATTTCAAAATTACTAAAGGAGACTTTAAATGTTCTCACCCCAAAGAAGTATGTAGGGTGATTGTTATGTTAATTAGCTTGATTTAATCATTCCACTATATATACATATCTCAAAACACCACATTGTACCCCATAAATATTACCACAGTCATTCATCAGTTAAGAACTTTAAAATTTTTAATGAACATAAACCAAAAATTGTGCACACCAAAAAACTTATGAAAATATACTAATTTCATTAGTATTGTATTAGTTATTATTTATGAAATGTGTTGTATCCAATGTAATATATTTGGACTTCCGGGCAAGATGGAGACAGAACAGGTCAGACCGTGAGAGTCTCCTCAGAAGCGAGTGTCCATAAAGACTCTCTGTGTGAATGGGTGTGTGCCAGTGGGTGAGTGAAAGTTCATCTGAGGGGAGACTCAAGTTCCTCGTCTCTCGTCTGGAGGTGACTGCAACCCCCCACCGCCCTGAGATTGGAGACTCCGTCATCTGCTGTTCTCAGGGCTCTCTTGAGAGGAGGCAGCAGAGAACAACCGTTCCTCAGCACCAGACCCCAGCTCATGCCATCACTCGCAGCAGCAGACCTGGCACCAAAAGACGGGTAGTAGAAATCCAGAATAAACTTCCCACGCTGCTGTTGGGACCCTGACGGGTGCCATCTTCTCAGTCCCAGGACCAGGCAGAGACTTGCATTGCCCCACCCAGCTCCACCCAGCCTCCTTCTTGGGACCCAGAGGCTTTTATCTCATCAGACTCAGACACCCCTCCTCCATGCTGGAACAGGCACAAACACATCAGATCTGAGTGGGAGACTTGACAGCAGCAGCAGCAACAAGTAGGGTGAGTCCGGATCTGATCCATTCTCCTTCCACAGTAGTCAGTGGGGCATCTGACCCATGCTGAGGGCAGCCCTATCAGCCTGCACGGAGGCCTGAAAGGAACCTGGACTCACAGAAACTGCCAGAGAGCAAAGGGATTTGGGGGAGGGGGGTTTCTTTTGTTTTTAATTTCAGTTTTAGCTTTTTTTCTTCTCGTTTTCTTTTTGTTTTTGTTTAGGTTTCTGTACTTGCTTTGTTTCTGTTATTTTAATTTTTTTTTAGATTTTCTGTATGTGTGGGTATTTTTGAGGAAGAGTACACTAACAGGGGGTTTTTGTTTGTTTGTTTGTTTGTTTGTATGACTGTATGTTTTTGTCTTTTTGTTTTTTTCTGTCTTTGTGTCTCTGTTTATTTGTTATCTGGTATGCCTATCTGTTTTCCCTCCTCTTCTTCTCTCTCTCAACCTCCCTTTCATCTTCCTCCTTCCTTTTCCATTATTTTCCCTTGACTTGTCTCATTTTGCTTTGAGGGGGCAAACAGACACCCCCGCTGCATGGACAGATTATAAGGCAGTGGAAAGTGGGTTCCAGGGGACCCACACACCTGTCAGTGGATACTGGGATCTACAAATAGCTTCTGAATCACAGCTCCTCCCTAAATTAAATCACAAAACTGCAAAAAAGCACAGGACCCCACCCCTAGTGCAGCTTCAGAATTGAACAAAACCATGGAATCTACATAAGGAAGAATAAGAGATTGAGCCAACAGAAATAAAAGCTATCCCCACTTCACAGAACAACAGAATTAAAGAAGAGGTTAAAAAGGGGGAGGGGGGAAACCTACACAAATGAAGAAAACCCAGGAAGGAAGAATATGAGTCTCACACAGATCGCTGGGAGGTCAGCCACTGGGAATACAGACTCCAGAACTGAAACAATGAAAAGCCCCCAGAATGGCTCATTTCAAACCACAAACTCAGATGTCAAGATATTAATAGAACAAACGGAAATGAGGAGAGACAAGAAGAAAGAATGAAAGAGTTGATGACTGAGATAACAGCAATAAAGAATACAGTGAATGGAAAAAACAACAAACTGATAAGCATGGAAAGCAGAATTAACCAAGCAAAAGATTCTCAGAGCTTGAAGACCAAAACATGGAACTAACCCAAACTGTTAAAAACATAGAAAAGAAGCTTTAAAAGACAAAACACAAACTCCAAGAGATGAGCAATTATTGTAAGAAGTGGAACCTAAGATTCATTGGAATGCCTGAGGCAGATAGCGAGACAGAAACCACCCTGGAACAAAAATTCAATGAAATTATCCAAGAAAACTTCCCTCATCTCATCAGTGATGTGACCATTCAAACACAAGAGATTCAGAGAACCCTGCAAGACAACAAATGAGAAGACCAACTCCCAGACACATAGTAATTCGCCTACACAAAGTAGGTATAAAAGAAAAACTAAAGGCAGCAAGAGAGAGAGAGGTCAGATTACCTACTGGGGAAGACCAATTAGAATAGCAGCAGATTTATCTACAGAAACACTTCAGGCTGGAGCTCAATCTTCAAAGTTCTCAAAGATAAGCAATTTCAATCAAGAATTACCTACCTAGCTAAGCTAAGTTTCATCAGTGATGGAGAATTAAAATCCATCCCAGACATCCAATCCCTAAGAGTTTATACTGCCTCCAGATAGCTCTACAAGAAACAATTAAGAAAGTATTAAACACAGAAGAAAGGTGGGGGAAAGACAACACCCTTTGCAAGAATGCAGGAAAGAGATTAAAAACACACATGAATCAATCCAAAAATCAAAAGAGAGACAACAAACAAACAATAACAAACTCTATAAGAGCCTCATGACAGGGATAAACTCT
>CAUYQG010108380.1:0-25939 GCA_963574415.1 Tarsius wallacei
CTACCACGCCTGGCTAATTTTTTTGATTTATTGTAGAGATGAGGTTTCGCCTGCCCAGGCGGGTCTCGAACCCGCGGGCTCAGGCAATCCACTCACCTCAGCCTCCCAAGGCACGGGATTACAGGCTGAGCCACCGAGCCCAGCTTGTTTCTGTGTTTTCATATTTTATTTTATTACCTTTCTATCTTCATCACTTTGCCAAAACTTTCCCTTTTTGTTTTTATAATCGACGAAAATGCTTTCATATCCAGTAATGCAAGTTTTTATTATTAATTTCCTGGGTGATGCTCTCCTATTTGGTATTCCATAAGAAAATGTAAGAGAATACCGTTTATATATTAATGTGTGGGGAGTTGAGGGTTTTTAATATTGGGTTTTCTCATATAGAAAGAAACCATGATTTCTTATTTATCTTTTTGTATGAACTTCTGTAAAGTTGCAGTTTCATCCTGTAGTTCATCAATACAGTCTCATTTTTATTCAATAATATTGTGCATGCAATGTCTATTTCATGACTTTGCTGAGAAATGTTATTTATGTAAACATTTTTATTTTGTGTTTGCCACTTTGCTGATTGTTTATTCAAATAATTTGCTAATTTGAGTCTTTTGGATCATCTTGGTAGATAACATTACTATCTACAAATGAAGATCATGCTGTCCCTTTCCCAAAATTATGTAATTATTTTTCCTGTCTTATTGCAAAAGATTAGAACTTCCACATTATTTAAAAATACTCTTCATTAGGAAGGTCACCCATGTTTCACTATTAGCAATTATGGCTTGAATATATTGTATTGTTGATAAACTCTGGTTTTTGGATGTGTTTTGGCTTCAACTTTCAATCATCCTTTCTGAACTTTCTGTTCCGTAGTCCTATTGTGTGCCTCCCAGTACTGAATAAGTCTTACCCTTTTTATACAAGAGCCTTTATACACACAGCCTTGTCTTGTGTCTACTGATGTTTCTTCTGAGTTAGAACATCCATGGTTAACTGTAGAAGAACTCTCTTTTAACTCTCAGACCAATGCATTAAAAATCTGAACCACCCTGGTTTTATTTAGTAAATCAAATGAAATGACTGGGCTATTTTCTGCCACATTAAAAGTTAGTGTCTTGAATAAGATTTTTTATTTTTCCATTTAAAAAATGCTAAACTGTCTTCTGACATAAAAATGATCATTTCATTTGAATTTGCTGACTTTTTGCCAGGGAAAAGTAAAAATAACCTGGTATCCTACATAAGGCCATACAAAAAGGATTGGTTCCATGGTTTAAACTGGTTGGAATAATGTATGAAAATAGAGTGAGGGAAAAAATAACAGTAACAGTTAGCAAAAGTGCTGGAGTTACACATAGGGAGGCAGGATAATGAGTGCCTTTGGGGTAGGCCAGGTCTAATAACCATGGGACCTTGAACATGTCTCTATATCACCCTTTACCTCCATTTCTTCAGCTCTAAATTGAGCATCTTTGCCTTACAAGGATAACGTAGGAATTGGAGACAACTTCTGTAAAGCAGCTAGTTCAACACTTGGCACCCAGCTGGCACTTACAAGAGAAACTGTTAGGCCCTGACCAGCTTTAAAGGCAGGAATATGGGCAGGTTTTATTAAACAAATGAAAAGAAAGAACCCTTCTCCACCATGACTTTCTACATAGAGCTAACCCCAACCAGACTCAAGAAGTTTAGAATGTAGCCAGCAGGAACTGCTGTATTTGGGGTATGGTTGGAGGGCTCCCCAGCCTCTGCCCAAGGCAGTGGAAACTGTCAGTCTTCTTTTCTCTCTTTTGTCTGTCTTGGCCTTTGCTTTAATTGCAGAGTTTTATTGGACCCCACTTCCTATCCCATCCCGATGGAAAGTGAGTTGTGAATGTTTAGATACTGTCTTCCTTTGAGGGGGACAGCAGGGTTCCTCATTTTGATAATACAGTAAATTTAATCATTATAGCCATGTGCCTGGTATCTAAGAATCTTCTTATCAGCACCCCTTAATTTTTACAATTTTTTAGCTTGGGAAGGACCCCTATTAGTGTCAATTTTAGGTTTTAACAAAGCAGAATAATGATTTTTTTTCCTGTAATTTCCCCCAAAAGATAGAGATATTTATTTATTTTAAAAAAACATAGTGGGAGGTATCTGTATTATTATTGTTTAAAATCAATTATCCTTTACATCATATTTTTTTCTGTTGTTTATTTTATCTGTCCTGCTTTCCCAGAGGGGTAGAATTAAGACCCCAATTTGGTTTTTATTAGCGTAATCAGTTAATAACTGTTCTATAATGCTTTACTTATTGTGTTAATTTTCTGTAGTTATATCCAGAGGCAGCTTCCTGGAAGACCACATTAAAAAAAAAAAAAAATCTAGCTTACTTCTCCTTTAATGGGTCCAGTTACCATTTATAGTTACAGTTATGATAATCGAACACTATTGAATTACAAGGTCATTGAAAATATATATAAACTATAGCTAGCATTTTAAATATATCTGTGGTAAGCCTAAACATTCCATTAGTATGATGATAGTCCAAGCACTAATTCTAGTGTTTCTGTCGATGACAGTTTATTACACCAGTTCTTTGGATCTGCCCTTAATATGTCAGAGGTATAGGTATGTGCTCTTACTGGGCATATTGTGACAGACACTGCAGTTCTTTGCATAGGTGCCTAAACTCTGGGTCTCAGGGACCATTGTTGGGATTGCTCTTGGAGTTTTAATGTGAATGTGTCCTATATGGACTTTGGTGATTAAATAGCTAGCTATCAAATTAATTAAAATGAGGCTTCAAAGCAAACCATAGAGAGGCCGAGTGTGGTGGCTTACACCTGAATCATAGCACTTTGGAAGACTGAGGCTGGAGGATGGCTTGAGGCCAGGAGTCTGAGACCAGCCAGGGTAACATAGGGAGACCCCCATCTCTAAAACAAACAAACAAACAAACAAACAACTTTAATGAAAAAAGCAGACCACAGACAGCAACAGACTAACATACCTGAAGGGTAATTAAGACAACTTTTGCAATAAATATGATAGGTTGGGACCCTAAGTTAGAGGCATTCTGAATTAGATGAATGTACTCAAGTGAAAATAACTTGACTCATCAGTCAGCATCATGGGTTCTAGATCTACCTTTAACATGGCCTAGCTTTTAAGGTCTCTGGGGGGGTCTCAGTTTTTCCAAAGTGCAAAAGGAGGAGGAGTCAAGATGGAAGTTCTAATGTTCCTCTGCATTTGCACTTTATGAGCTGCTTAGTCAGGGGTGGCTCTGTGCAGAGATTCAGTGAGGAGGAGTCATTAGCAGATCAGGACTGGATCAGGACACTGCTGAGTCTCTGGAGATGAGCATGGCACTTGGCACAAAATAGGAACCCATTCATACTTTATAATAAATCGGTGTTTATTATGAAGCCTAAGTAAAACTCTAGTTTGAGAGGAAGTGGGGAGAGAGCACTAGACCACGAAGTCATTAGGCCGGCGGCTATGTGACCCTGGCAAGTCACTTAAATTCTCTGTCTTTTCTCCTTCATTTGTCACATAAAGGGTTTAGAGAAGAATAACCAAAGTAGCTTTTAACTAAGGAAGTCAATGATCTTATAAGAATTGCCAATCATGTAAAGCAGATATGGAGATTCAGATGCTTTACCGCATCTGGTGCCCAGAGCAGGGGAGCATGTTTCCTATGATGTGGTACTCACTGGGAAGATATTCAGGAGGTTGCTATGGGGATGGGCTGAGAAGGAGAGGAAGGAAAGGAGAGCTGCGTGCTAAAGTTTGGCTGGGGATTTCATGCAAAGAAGGAAATGAGGTCTCATGTAGTTGCCTGTTATTAAGATAAAGAATGTATCAAATGCTGTGTCTAAATCAGTTCAGTGCCGAGCTCCTAGCACAGGGCGCCACCTGCTTTGGCTGTTTCCATGTCCTGCCCAGGGGGGTGATGTTTGAGAGCTTTCCCTTCAGGCAGTGCCCTCGTGGAAGGTAATGGACGGCAACAGCATATTTGAAGAGAAGAGAGAAAAAATCTGTGTGCATTTCAATGGAAGCACTTTTAAGGCATTTCAAAAAGGAGTCTGAAAAATAATTACAAAGTTTAAAAAGAGAGAGTCTTAACTTTGATCTGATTTTCTTCTGAAAAGCAATTTGGTACATAATTTTTCAAGTGCTAAACCACAAATTCTGATGACTGAATTCGAATGCTTTCATTTGCATCTTGGGACTTCTATTCTCCCCCCAAAAGTTAGAAAAAATTATTAAGATGATTTTCCAGAGAGATTAATGCATAAAGCATTTGCTGGTCAGCTCTCATAAAAACTACAGCAGCATAGAATAGCTGAGATTAAAAGCTAGATTTAAATCATGCGAGGGCTCAGTTAATATCAGTGCCTAATTAAGAAATCTGTAAAGTTGATTTGATGGAGAAAAATTCTATCAAGGTGTGATTGGAATTCTCCCTCCCAATTGCTGTTGGGGACTTTAAGGGGAGTGTATCCTACATGGACTTTTGTATTCACAGGACTAGTTCTCAAATTAAAATGGAGCTTTCAGAGGAGAGCATTGGGACAAACTAATTTACCTGAAGGGCAATAGGAGGTTCTTACCTAAAAATAAATGTGATAGATTGAGCCTCAATGTTAGATTGCATTTCTCCTTAGTTTCAAAATTCTGAAATCCTTCATAATTCAAATATATAAATATTAGACTGCCATCCTCTTGAGGGCAGATAATGTGTATTCCTTTTTGTGTTCCCAGCGCTTTGCACATATTTCTTAGCACATAATAGATTCCCATTAGATATTTATGAAATAGAAGAATTAAAATACTTTGGTAATTTTAAAAAAGGTTCTTGCAGAGCATGGTGCCATGTTGTGGCCATCTTCTCTCCAGTAACTAGATGGATCAGCGTGTGGTGCACCAACTCGGGAGCTTTGCAGAGGCAGCCTGCAGGCTGAATCCGGCCAAGATTTGTCTATTCTTCAAAAATTGAGAAGCTCCAGCTTCTCTGGATCCCTCTGAAACATCTGAAGTTGTGGCACTGTTTGGCCCGCAGCTACACATAGTGACAGTTCACCGGGGGCCCACAAGCAGCTGCCCCCACTAAACAGGATTCTTTCACAGTTTGCCACCATTAATAAATGTGATAGATTGGGCCCCCATGTTAGGTTCATTCTGAATTAGACGGATGGGTTGAATCTCTTTGCATTTGACTCCAGGTTGACTTTACTTTCTTATTTAACTGCCTTGACCAGGGGATAGACCCTCAGGAATAGGAGAGACTATTTGGTGTGTCTTTTTATCACTGTTGGATTTGAATGAGTTAAAGATGTAAGTGTAAGCTTAACTGTTTTCTCCAGCCCCACAAAAAGAGAAGGAGAGACTCTAAGTACCAGCCTTGGAGTGAATCTGCAGTGCGCGCATTCCTACGACTTCGTTGTAGTTCCTGGGGGAAACAGGCAGGATACAAGCACTAAATAACCCGAATGACACCGGGTAGGAGCTCACTGGGGAGCTGTTCAAGAGTTTGTCAGAGCATATTAAAATACAATACATTCACATAATCAAAAAAGGTACATCAGTCCATCTGTCTACACATTCCTTTCTGACACTAAATTTGTCCAGGGACATTTCAAAATGACATCACCTACCCATACCCCTTCCTTTGTGAATCAAAATGTGGGAAGAATGGAGAGCAAATCAGAATAATGCACACTGGTGAAAGTCCTATAATTGAAATCATTATTGCTTAAGACACAATTGCTTTAATCAGTCCTATCATAAATCAATGCTTTTCACAAGTGAAGGTTTAAAATAAAGTGCTGTTAAACAAATTGGGTCTCTTAAAAGGCATGATGCAATTGGGAAGCTCCTGAAAATGGATAAAAAAGTGCTTTCTGAACGGATTCACTGGTTCTAGCATTTTATCTTCCACTTAATTTAAAAAAATATATTACCTGGTCTTTTCTTAGAAATTACATATTGGAGGTCTATAATGACCAAGCCTTTAACCCATTAAAAAAATTTACTCCCAGGAACAGTTAATATTTGACGTTTAATTGCTTTTTCTTGTTGGAGAGGAAAATCTGTTTCTTTCCTTCCTTTCTTGATTGACTTTTCAAAAATCGCCTTGTGAGCTATAAAGATAGAAGGGAGTTATTGATTTTCAAAAACTCAAGTATACATCTGTGCATATGCACACATATGTGAATGTTTGCACATAGATAAAATCTCCCATGTATGTGGCACGTCTCCCACAATAACTGCAAGGTGGATGTGACCATCTCTAAGTAATAGATGAGGGGGCAGAGGTCTAGAGATGTTAAGTGCCTGCATGAGTTCACCCAGGTAGTAAACTGTGGGATGTTTGTCCATGGAGCCAGGTCAAAATGTCAGGCTGCCAGTCCCATCTTGGGGCATGAGTCCTCCCAGCCTGTTTTAGACAACACCAGATTCTGGGATTTAGCAGGTAATGCTGTATCACCTACAATTGTCAAAAGAGTTCAACTATGATTGAGCTGTCTAGGTGAGTCGTCCATTGTAACTGAGCAGTTGAATCAGTCTTGATTGTTTTCTTTTTTTTTTTTTTTCTTTTTTGAGTTGGAGTCTCACTCTGTAACTCAGACTGGAGCGCAGTGTCTGCTCCCGGCCACTGCAGCCTTGACCCGCTGGGCTCCGGCAATCCTTCCACCTCAGCCTTCCAAGTAGCTGGAACTACAGGCGCGCGCTACCACGCCTGGCTAATTTTTTGATTTATTGTAGAGATGAGGTCTCGCCAAGTTACCCAGGTGGGTCTTGAACCCACGGGCTCAGGCAATCCACTCACCTCAGCCTCCCAAAGCGCTGGGATTTCAGGCTGAGCCACCGAGCCCGGCTCAGTTAAATCAGTCTTATATGTTCACATCCACTTAGAGAGTTCTCATCTGAGAGTCTGGCATGGCTGAGCAGGGAGGTCAGATGTTTTCTTATTAGAACAATGCCCATAAGGACTTCAGATGAATTTTTGGGTTTCTTCAGGCGTGTTTTGAGAGAAAAAGGGGCCAGTAGGACATTGATGTAGAAAGGGCGAGGAAAAGTCTCCACTTGGTTGCCTAGACTTAGAAAATTTCCATTTCAACATTGTCTCTCCTATCTTACATGTAGTAATTTCACCATCAAAAGCCAAAGTATTTTCTTGCTTTCTTTTCTTCTTTTTCTTCCTTTTCCCACAAAAGCAGGTATTATTTAAGCCTCTTGAAAAGCTCCACAAACCAACTGCTCCTCTTCGGATGATCCCTTTCAGAGTTCAGATGATGTGCCTTATTGGGTTATAACTTCTATGACTTGTGGCCAGATGTGGGCTGTATCATTCTGCATTATTCCACCTTGCAAGAAAATATTTGTGTATTGACCTCACCAGGTCCCAGTTCCCCTGGGAATGGTCCTATGTGCACCATCTTCGCAGCAGTGGCAGGCAGTTGAATTTCTGGCCTTTACAGGACCCCTGGACATCTGGCAGAAAACTGGGACATTGCTCTTTCCTTCTGCAACTTCAGGTAGCCAGAACACCACAAGGTGTATGATTGTAGAATGATCTCATGAGTGATTGAGTATAATACTCTAAGAAAGTGCTCAGAAGGAAACTGGCCGTTATTGAATGGAAACTTGCACCATTTGCAGATTTTTCCCCCTAGATCTGGAAACACAAAACCTTATTTGTACACGTTTAAAAATTTTCTTAAAAAAATCTGGAAACACAAAAACTTGTACACAGTTAAAATTTTTTTCTTTTAATTTCCTTTTATTTTTGCCCCTTTTTTTCTTTGTTCTTTCCTTTTTCTCTTATTCTTAGTTAATAGCAATTTCCATGGTTCACCAAGGAGTTGTGAAACTGACACCCTTGTACTGCTGTGATAGGGTACATTGGTAAAACCCTTTTGGAAACTTATTTACAGTGTGTGTCAAGGGCCATAAAAAATTTATGAGAACTATGTGGTAATAAGGAAATAGAATATGTACTCTAATACTTACAGATATATAGGTAAAATAAGCATAATCATACTAATGGGTAACATTTATTGCTTATTTAATATATGACAGGCACTGTGCCAAATGTTCTATTGGCATTGTCTCATTTAATCTATACATAAACTTCATGTGGTAGATATTATTATATCTCCATTTTACAGATGAAAAAAGAGAGGTACGGAAAGGTTATCCAGTTTATTCAGAGTCACAGTGCTACTGTGAGATTTCAACCCTGTTCTGATTAACTACAGAGATTACCCTTTTAATTTATTAATATAATACCCTGTATTTCCTCATAATATGTGGTTAATTTTAAGTCAAAAATAAACAACAACAAAAAACCCACACCAACAAACAAAAATCTGACAAGCTCTACTCTTACAATACCCACGTGCAAAAGTAAATAGAAAAGCAAGCTTAGATTGAGAGAAAATAGCCAAGCTTAAAAAGGCTTATTTGCAACCAGTTAATAAAATGAAAGGTAGTTGCCTGAAGCAACACTTAAATGTTCTAAGGTTTTTTCCTCTGAATCGAAATGAAGCACTATATATGAGTGATCTTTTACAAAGAGAATGTAAATATTATTATTCTGCCAATTTAATGAAGAGCCAAGGAAACAATTTTTACATATAGTTGCAAAGGAGTTTCTCCAGATTTACTTGAGAAGAATTTTCTTTTGGACTGGAGCTTCAGTCATGGTTTCGCAGAATGTCCTTTATGCCACAGTTTGGGGGAATGTCCTTTCTCCAATAGTTCAAACACTGATAAAGTTTCTTCAGAGTGTTTTCTGCATGTGGATAACTGAGGTCTGTAAAGTAAGTGAAATCAATAATTTAGTTGCAATGTTTTCCTTAATAAGATTCCTTTTTTTCTGGACATTTGTATTCAAATGCACGGCTAACAATTGCCTTTTGGACTTTCCATGTTAGGGTGAAGACAACCACATGGCATATATCATCAAGAATCAAAGTTTGTGCCAGGAGATGTCATTGATTCTGTAACAAAGGAAAAAGCTTCGCTAGGTGAGTGGACTGCATGATGAGTGACTTTTCTTACCATACCTGCAGCAAGGCACTTTCATTAAATACATATGTGTTAAGCACTCGTGTGTAAGGTACAACGATAGATGCATGTAAAAAATGGGTCAATGACACTCTTGCATGAGATCTGCCAAGCACTCCAACGTGTGGAGGTTTGGAAGTGCTCAAGCCGCTAATGGGATCACAGGCAAGGCATGACTTCATTCCCTGTAATATTTTCATCATTGGGAAGAGGGAAGTTGTCATCTCTGAATTGTACCCTACATCTTTAAAATAATCATAATAACAAAAAAGAAAAAGGGAAGTTATTTTTAGCATTTCTGTTTTCTAGAAATTGAAAAATTCTCAGGATTCCCAAAAGACTTTATATGCACTCTCTAGGTCCTATTCAGGATTATGTGAAGAGAAGACAGAAATGCCATGGTTAGAAGTCATTGGTCCATCTAGTCTAGAAACTTCCCATTGGCAGTGGCCTCTGCCTATGTTACAGAAGATGGCAGACATATGAGCCACTGTGCGCCTGGCCAATTATACAATGCTCCATCACAGGGGGAAATTCCTGCTTCACCCCAGCTGGTGAGCAGCTCTGCCCTGAAGCCCAAGACGGACATGCCTTGTAACTTTTTAACCTAGTTAGTGTAACTGCCAATATTATTCCTATTCATATAAATGTCTAATCCTTTCTTGAATCTTGCTAGACTATTTGCCTCAATAATTTCCTGTGGCACTGAATTCCATAGGTATATTACATGCTGCTTTAAAAAGTATTTCCTTTTTTTAGTTTTAAATTTGTTGCCTTTTAACATCACAAAATAGTCCTTGTTCTTGCATTAAGTGGCACAGGGTAGAGGCATTTTAAGTTGACCCTTAATCCTTCCAAGCACTTTCTTCACTATTATTAAAACCCTATCTTCTCCATACATTTTTTATTTTGTCACATATAATCTTAACTAAATAAAATGATTTATGTTGGCAGTCTCACACTATCTTGGATATGTAGTAGGCATTGGAAAAAAGCTCTCTTTGATATTCAGTGTCATTTATTGGATACACATTTATGTCCAGGAACTGTTCTAATTTTGGAGAGACGACCTGGAACAAGACTAGGTCCTTGTTCAGAATTTTCTGGAGAGAAAGACAAACAATAAAATTGTGAGAAAATGTATAAACTGCATGGTGTCAGATGGTACTAAGTATTAAGGGAAAATTAAAGGAGTGACTGAGAAAGGTTAGCAGGGACCGCTTTGAATTGCATGGTCAGAGAGTGGCATCTGAAAAGGGGACAGTTGCCACTGGCCATCCAGGGGTCATCTATGTGAAGTGTCCATGAAGATGAACTCCAGAACAATGCCCAGCAATAGTTGAACCTCTGTCATTATTTGTTGAGTGCATGAATGAATCAAGGTTGAGAAGGGAAGTCTTAGTTTCCGAATACATCCAGGATGACCTTTTCTCCAATCTCCAAGTTCTGTAACTCTGAAGATTGTTGGAGTGGACAAAGCAGAGGATTTAGTCAGTTAGACTCAGATTTCAAGACTGACCCTGGTCCCCAGCTAACCAGCTGCATGACTTTGGGCAAGTGACCTCGTTACTCTCATCCAGAATCGTCTCTTATAAAAATAGGAGCAAACTTCCTTCCTTCATGAGGATTGGAAGACTGTGGGAATTCTTTATAAACTGCCAAATGGCATAGAGATATTAGTTATTCTTCAAGAATCAGTTGTTCTCCTCTGCCAGCTCCCTTTGGTCTTTCATTCTTTTCTTCATCCCTTGTTTTCTCTGTTCCCTCTTTCATCTCTGCCTCTGTTTGACCCACCAATGGCATCCATGGTACTTAGCTTTTTGTCCTAGAGGTGGCTTAAGTAGGGTGGATTTACCTTTCTGAAAATCTTGTCTACTTCTTAAGGACTTTGAACATCGAGTCAGACAGAGCCGTTTCGTGTTGGTGCAGTGGGCTGGATGTGGTTTTTTAATAGTGATTGTTTGCTTTTATTTTGTTTACTGCTTAATCTTCTGGGGTCAGGTTAACCCAACTTCTATATATAAAGACAGAGTCCTAGCCTGGATTTCTGAGGGAATCTGTCCCCAGAAACCAAGACTTTGGTTGAAATGATGCAAATGCCTGCCCTAGCCTCCCTCTGCTTTCCAGCATGACAGGCATATACCACTTCCTCACATTGCATCTCGTGATTCTTTTTAATTGCCCCTTAATGTATTTTTTTCCTCGTTTAGGCAATTTGAAGTAGAGGCGTGTGCAGCTCTGCATAATAATGTATTATAGGAGACATTTCAAGGAATAAATTATTAGGATTGTTTACATGCATGGTTCAAATTTACTGACAAACTGTTTAGGCCTCAGTTTTATGATGTAGCTGCAAGCGAGGCGCCTTCTGGGTAAAACCCTGAAACAGGAGAAGTTGCCCTTTGCTGTTCCTCACCTGCACTTCCTCTGCCTTGCTCCTGCCCTTTCAATGTCTCCCTCCCTTTCCACCCCCAAATAAATTTGTGGAGCTGCCAGGCCTTTTGCACCTCAACATGAAGACATTTCCTGGGTCCTCCCCAGGTCTGCCCCCAACAAAGGTGAGGCACTCAAAGGAATAAATCTTCAATGGTATAATTTTAGACACTGTGGCAACTGGGAAGGGAGGCTATTTTTGGCTGTGGGGCTTTCTCCTTGACCTGAGATGATATTGCCTTCCCTGTTGCTAGTGTGTCCGGCCAGCCCTGCATGAGCCCTGCATAAGCAGCGCATTTGCCATTCCTGGGAGTGGCTTCTTCATTTCCCTGCTGGGTAGCTCTGGCTCATCCAATTTTTTTTTTTTTAACCTTACACAGTGAGTACTCTGCACATTTGCTTTTACTTTTTATTTATTTATTTTTTTCATCCACAATTCTGTGTGTTTGTGCCATGGTGTGGATCCATTGGCATGTGCGTACCTAGGCATGTCCCAGGCTGACACTCCAGCTGGGTGGTGGTCCAGGCCACCTCTGAGAGGCCGCACAGATGGAACGGACTTCCTTCCATAGAGGCAGTAGGGAAGATTTCTGGTCCAATTTCTGTGTCTTTCTCAGCTCGGTGCTTGATCAGCTGCTCAGTGACTACACTATGAGTCACTCCCTCTCTGAGCGAGGTGGGTGTCCAGGCCACAGTGCCCGAGCAGTCCCACCTACACTGCCTCATTTGAAGCTCCATCCTCACAGCGATTCTTTGACCACCCTGCTTGTTGCCTTCCCACTCAAGCTCCTGTTGCAGCTGCTGTTTGCAGACCCCCTGTACTGCCCAGGAAGTGAGTCGGAACTCTTGCAGCAGAGGGGCGGGACAGCTACAAGAAGATCCCATGGTGGCCAACAATAACAGCGCTTTCCAGATGAGGGTATGTTATAGCCAAGATCATCACTTAGGTAGGGTATCTTGTTCTTTGTTTTACAACCTAAAAAGTACACGGAAGACTCGAAGATCATTCAGGAAGGAGAAACAAGGTCAGTAGAGATCAGGGAAATGAGAACAGTTAAAGAAAAAGAAAAGAATTGAGATTCTTTATGACAAAAGAGAGAAAACAGAGGGCTTTTATAGGTATAGGGAGAGCCCTGGCTGTCTGGATTGTAGCTCGATCTTTTCCAACCCCTCAGGTCATAAAAATGGGAAGAATTCTAGATTTGCAAAGAGACACACACACACACACACACACACACAGAGAGAGAGAGAGAGAGAGAGAGAGAGAGAGAGCCTGACCAAGGCACAAATTAATGAGGGGTAAAAAAAGAGAAAAAGATTAGGGGATGATGTTGCCTTCCTGTATCTGCTTCTGATTTAAATTGAATAGATATTTATTGAGAACCAAATATATCTGGTCCAGTTATCTATTTCGGCATGATGGATCATCCTAATATGTATTAACCTGAAACCACAACAATCATTTTATTATGATCTGCAATGCTTTTGACTGCTGGCTGGGATCAGCCAACTGGTGCTTCTGTGGTCTTTCACGAGGATGAAGATGAGGGCTGATGGTGGCCAAGGCTGGAGGCATCTCTAAGGCTTCCTCGCTATGATGGTTGGTGCTGGCCATTGCTGTGACTTCAGCTGGTCCTGTAAGCAGGAATGCCTGCACTTGATCACTCTGTGTAGTCTGAAACATGGCCTCTCAGGGTTCCAAAGAGAACAAGGTCAGAACCACATCATCCTTTTTGGCCTAGACAAATCATGTACTCTATTGGTCCTCCAGTCACTAAGGTCAGCTCAGATTCAAGGAAAGGGGACATAGACAACTCCTCTGGATTTGAGGGGTGATGTTACTGAATGTGTGGACATGACTTAAAACTGTTAAAATATCCAATCATGACATCAGCCCCTCTCAACCTCCAGGAGCTTCTGGTCTAGTTGGCGCTATAAAAGTCAATTAAATATTCCATGAAAAGTAATGAAGTATTCACAGAGTCAGGTGCTAGAAGAGTGTTTACCGAGTGGGATACAAGATGGATGCCTGCATGCATATAGGTCATGGGCAGAGTCCTGTGGCCACTGGTCATTTGAAGAGCATTGAAGGCCAATGGGACAGCAGTGGCTAGCATGCCTTAACTCTGAAGTGGGTGCTCTTGCTGGCTTTATTTAAATCCATGTGTATGTTCTCAATGGCTTACCTCCTCATTTCCTGTTTTCTTTTCCCCTCCCTTTCCTATCCTTTCTTTCAATTACAATTTTTTGCTTTGGTCCTACAACTTATCTCCATCCCTTTGCATCCTTTGGCCATGACTTAAGACTCCCTTCCCTCCCCCTTCCCCCACTTTCAGACCTGTGAACTTCTCTCTGCCCTTCCTTGTCTCGTTCCTCTATCGATTGCTTGAAGTATGTACTTTCGTTTTGTTTCCCTTCTTCATCTCACCTCCTAAAATCCTTTCTCGTACTCCCCATGACTCATGCCCTTCTTCTTTGCTATGACATGTCGTATCCTAGGAGTCAGTAGCTCAGTACAGTGTCAAGGCACAAGGGGCCCTGGAGTCACACTGCCACACGTCTCTCTCAGACACAGCATCAGCATCTTCATGGGGAGGCCTTGCTCCAATCCAAGGATTTTCAGGTGGAATTTGCTGTTCAGCTGCTAACTTTTCTTCAGTAAGTCTTTCCTATATTCCATCATCACTGAAATTGCTTTTCTCATCTGGACCTTTAGTTTCCAAACACTACCCACTCTGAACATTTACTTTTAATTCCTGTGTAGGTTGGTCGCTTTTATTATCTTAGTACATAGTGATATATGTCCACTAAAGAAGATTGAGAACACTTGAAAATGAGAAAACAAGCATTGCTGATAGAAACATTGTTAACACCTTGATGTGAGCCCTTCTCATCTTTTTTCACTGTATTTAAGGTTTTTATTTTTAAAAAATAGCATCACCACATCAATGGTCAGTGCTTTCCTCTAAGCCCCTTGCTGTTTTACAAAACCAGTTCTAAGGACTCTAGTCCCTGACCCTAGCTGGTCGTAACAGGGGTGGGCCCCAGTGGGACTAACACCTGCTTTTTCCTTGTGATTCATCAAACAACATCTGGGACCAGAGCTATAATATCACACTGATGGGGGATTAGAATTTGCACCTTGAAACCTAAAGCTTTTCTGGAGAAGGTGGTTTGCCAGAAAGGAGGAGAGGAGCAGAGGAACAGATGGCAGATCTCTGGAGGCAGAGAATCCTTGCATCTTGGCACTAATTCTGCACGGGGTTTTTGTGGGACAACCCTGGATCCTTAACCATTTCTGTCTTTAGTGGGACAGTGTCTATGGGATTCTAATATTTTCATCTAATAATGCTTGCTCAAGATGGCACTTTTTTGTAACCCGCTTTTTTCACTGAATCATACATCATAATTTTATTCTGTATCATCATATATTATCATAGATTATTAATTTTTAAAACTCATTTTTATTTACTTATTTTTTTAAGAGACAGGGTCTCGCTCTGTTACAGTCTAGAGGGCAGTCGCATGATGATAGCTCGCCATAATCTTGAACTCCTGGGCTCAAGTGATCGCAGCCTCCTAAGTAGCTGGGACTACAGATGTGCACCACTGCATCCGGCTAACTTAAAAAATTTCTGTAGAGACAGGATCTCACTATGTTGCCCACGCTGTTCTCAAACTCCTGGCCCTAAGCAATCCTCTCACTTTGGTCTCCCATAGCACTGGGATTACAGACATGAGTCACTGCGCCTAGCCCTAGATTATCATTTTAATGACTACACAGTGAGTACTGTGGATATCTCAATATTTGTGGAAGAAAGGCAATTTATGGGAGAAGCTTGAGCTCTGGATATTAAATAATACCGAGTTCAAACGTCTACCCTGATGTTTGTCTGCTATGTGATTTGGGCATATTATTTAAACACCTTATGCCTCAGTTTTCTCATCTGTGAGATGGGTACAACAATAATAAGGTTAAATTATGTAATGAATCTTAAAGTTTCCAGCACATTCTCTGTCACATAAGTAAGGGTTCAACAGTTCACCTGTCACTATTGATAATCATGAAATCAGTACTTTGTTATTGCTCATGTATTAATCCCTCAATTTTCAACATAATAAGTAGAACTGAAGTGAACATCCTTTCCATCAAATATTTACACATGATTATTCCTGAAGAAAAATGCCCAGAAGTTGCATTATTGGATCAAAGATTATGGGCATTAAAAAAAGTTTTAAAAACATATATTGCCATTGGTGTCTTTCAGTCTTCTAAGTTGTCTACCACCCCTTGCCTAGACCATCTTCTTCTTTGCTGCAGATTTAGAGATAATATGTTTCTCTCTGTGTCCTGAATGTGATTGGTGTTAACTTTCCAACAAAATTATAATGTCACATTTGACATTTGTATCGGGGCTTTTTAAATTTAATTATTTCATTTAGCTATTCATTTACGTGTCAGATGTAGATTACATTTATATACAGAATAGATTTATATAGATTTATAGATTAGGTTTATATTTTGTTAGCTGACTCCAGTGTTGCCAACCATGAAGTGGGCTTTTCAGCCATTGTGGGAAGGGTTGCAGATGGTCCTGAGGAGATCCGATATTGACTAAGGTTTACCATATCTATAAAATGTTTCCTCTCTAGAAACAGGGAAATTTGAAAAATGAATGTTTTTATCTTCTGGCCTGCCTGAAATGACCTCCCATCTGAAGACCCTTCCCTGGTTGCAGATCTCAGGTAAATACCAATATGAAATTTAGTGAGGTGCTTCTTTGAGCTACCTACAGCACTGGAGACTTGGGAAGACAAAGATAACTCAACATGATCCTTGTCCTCAAGGAGCATAGCCTGTTGGGGAAGTAGGTGTGCAAACAATTATAGGGCAACGTTAAATTTGCTAGAATGGTGGTGTGCACCTGTAAGGAAATCCCAGAAGGAGGTGTTCTGAAAGCTCAGGTCTGCAAGCAGTTAGCCATTTGGTTCCCAAAGGGTTTTATTTTGTCTAAAGTTATAGCATCAAATTTGTTTTTTTTTTTTAGTTACCAACAATGAACAACTGGAGTTTTTAGGTGAAAATACAGATATTTCTCTCATCTTGAAAAAATTGAATAATTGGCAATACTGAGCCCTCATTTCACCATAGCGACCGTGAAGAATGGCTGAACTTTAAGCCAAGGAATGAGTTTTTTTTTTAACCATAGTCCCTTCCACTCCTGATTATTTTGCCCTTTGTGGCTTCATTTCTTTAGGCTATTTGTGTGGATTGTGTGAGTTTAGGACCATGGCTTTGTGGAAGGAAGCCCTTGTTCTTTCATAGGCTATCAGGGAAGGTCCAGAAAGATGTGCTAGGCCTGCAGGGTAAGTAGGAATTTGCTCTGTAGAGAGGCAGAGGGTGGAGCATCTAAGGCAACAGGTGCAAAGGCACGGGACTTGGACGCAAAAGACTTTGAACAATGACATGCAGACAAGGATGGTAAGAAAGGAGCATATCATGAGAAAGAATTGAACAAATGTGCAAATGCCAGCTTATTAGTAGCTTGGGACATTAGATTTTTGTCCTATAAAAATTAAATTAGATGATTGATCAGCTAACAGAGTCTCTAACAGCACCCTGACTCCAGGTTGGCACTGAGTAAAGCTCACTGTGTGCGGCAACCTCACTCAATCCTGACTCCAAGCACGAGACATGTGCTCTTACCGATGAAAAATGCACATAGAGGGAGGTTGCTTCAGTGACCTCCCCAAGGTCACGATCAGTGAAAGGGAAAGCATGAAGTGGATCCCAGGCCTGATTACAGAGCCTGCAGCCTAATCATTGGGGTGTTCCACTTGCTGGCTGGATCAGTGCTTTAGAACAACTACCCCAGCAGTAAAGTTGGGTTGCATTGGGCGTGAGTGTGGGCAGGCTGAGAGGGTGGAGCTGCAGTGAACAGAGAGCAAGGGAGGCCTTCACCATGGCAGTTTTAGAGCCCTTAGTGCTGTGCAGGAAAGGGGTGGAAGTAGGAGACACTGAGCACCATGATCCATCAGGATCCTCCTTCATGGTGCCTGCCAACCACAAGCTTTTCTCTCCCTCCTTGGAATTCTCAGGGTACTTTCTGCCTTTCCCAGGACTCGCTTGTGCCATGTCCCTAGCCAGCTGTGTGCATCTTATTGCAACTAGTATATTCTGAGTTCCTTAAGGGCAGGAGGAATTACGCTTTATTTTCATATATATTTACTACAGAGCATGATGCTTTGGTAAATGAATGAATTCCAAGATTATCTCTTTCAGATCATTTCTCCTTATGCATGCATTTTAGGAGTTAGTGGCAAACTAAGTGCTTTTCTTTTAAAATATAAAAATAATTTCCTTATACAATCTACTTTAAACTACATTAAAATATGAGGGAAAGTAAGACCAGGAAGTTGTTTAAAAACTGCAAACCCTTTAAGAGTCAATGTCACATTTATTGCTATAAAATATTTTTCTCTCTCTGTTAGACATCTGGTTCCCATTACATACAGTATTGGGTACTTGAGTTCACCAGCCATTTTGCATACCAAGCAGCGTGCAGACAAAATCCCCACCGACATTTACCAGTACGTATTTGCACAGTGTAATTCTTACTTCGAATTTCCAAACAACCGTTCTATCAATACATTTTTGAAGTTATTTCGGTCATACACACCTTAGGACCAAATTGCCTACATCTGAGAAATGAAGAACTTCAAAACCCTGGAGCCTTTGCTTTATGTCACTGTAGGATCCAACTATCTGTAATCTAGCACTGAAGTCAATGAAACATCTAAATCTTAAGTCTATATTTCCTAGTAACATTGACCCAGAAATGAGAAACACAATATGGAATGTTTGCTAATGAGTCATGAATTTCATTATAATTGCTTCCATATTCGGGATAGCTTCCTTAAACCATCTAATCTTGACATATCCTGCAACAATCCCATGTGTTGTAAATGATTTTGTTTTATTTCTTAGGTTACTGCTAAGGGCTTATTTTCCGGTTCATTTCATTTTCTTAAAGGAAACCACACATGTGTGTGCGTGTGCACACACACATTCAGAGATGCACACACATACTTCGGTATGACTTTTGCCTCAATTTGAATTTTTTTGAAATAAAATAATTATGAAACAAATAAGATTCCTTATTATTTGGTTTGAAAATAAAAACAAATGCTTTTAGGAAGAAAGTCAGAATGTGGTCTATTTTGGAGATCTGATTTGGGTCTCTGAAAATAACAGAACATACAGACACAACTGGCATTCAGTGCAGTAATAATGGAAAATTAAATACGACTTTTAAAAACTGCTCACATGATAAAGTGATCTATTAGCATTATACTACTTCAGCACTTAAAATGACTGATTCTAATTGTAAGATTTGGCCCGTAGCAAGCATTCAAGAGCTTCAGGATCTTGAAGACATTTTATCTCATTTGGGATATTTTAAAGTGAGTTTTCTTTGGGATAAAGCTTTATTCCTGCCACACAAAAGATTGCGTGGGGGAAATCTCTCCGTTCGATAGAACCAGAGGTAATTATAATTTCTTCTTCTTTGATGCATGAATCAATATGCCAGATACTAAGAACATTCTTGCATTCATTCCTCCTTTCCTTTACTAAGTACAACACTGTCTTTACAGATCATGACTGTTATCCTGAAGAAGTAAAGATGGATGCCCTTCCCTAATGAGCTTCTCTAGGAAGTGGAAAGGCACTCTTTTCCTGTGCCTGCTTATCAGAATCTCTCTGGACAAGCTGGTAGGTCTCTAAGATGAAGTCACCATACCAGCCCTTGAGCTGAACTTAATTTACACAGGTTATCACAAAATTACAGGGACTTCTGAGCGGGTGTACTTCTTAGATGTATCTACTAGAGTTTGCGGTTTCCAGGAAAAGAAGGAAGACTATGGGAGAATGTCGTTCATCTTTGAATTTGACTTTATGTTTAAGATATCTAAAGACTTTGTCATAATTTTTATTTTATTGAAGTCTCAAACTTCTGAGCTCAAATGATTCTCCTTCCTCAGCCTCCCAATTAGCTGGGACTACAGGTGTTTGACACTGTACCTGCTAATTTTTTATTTTTTATAGGGACAGAGTCTTGCTATGTTGCTCAGGCTGATCTTGAATTCCTGGGCTCATGTGATCTTCCTGCCTCAACCTACCAAAGTGCTGTGATAACAGTTGGGAGCTGCTGCACCCAGCCTGGAACATGTAATTTTAAAACTCCAGTAATAGTGTTAGAGGGTAAACACTAACCTTAGTTATTTATAACATCTCTCTATCACACTGACATTATTTTTTAAAAAGGACAGCACTAGGTAGAAAGAAGTTTAAAGGCACTCAGACTTCTTGTGAATTTTCACTGACAGTTCCCTGTAGCTTGTAATTACTACCTCCCTTCCAAAACCTAGAATCTGCAGAAGAGAGCAGAAATACTTGTTATTGACCTGAATTCAGATAAAAGGAAAAGAAAAGATAAGATCATAGCTGTTGTCACTTTATTTGTGAAAACATCATTTTGTGAATATACTTGAGTCAGGCTAAAGTAATGTATCTGTCTCCTTTCTTGACATATTTGAAATGCCTACCTGGTCAGATAAAAAGAATAGTGTCCCAAATTACAGCATACTTATTCCTTTATGCTAGTACAATACATAATAATATCATTTAATTAGTAATATTTGTGTAGATATTTTGGAAATATATAAACATATAGAAATAAAAATATAAACCTAAAGCATAAAAATGTGTTAAAAAATTATCACATTTTATTTTGAAATATAAGACTCACAAAAAGTTGTAAAAATAATTCAGAGAGATCCTCTCTACCCTTCACCCAGTTTCAAAATTAGCAAATTGATTCAATATTGCTAATTCAGTTAAAATCCTTACTCAGATGTTAGCAGCTTTCACATGCACTCTTTTTGGGGGTGTATATTAATTTGTTGAAATGCATAAAACAGCAGTATTAAGGGAGCAGCTCTCACCAGTGAATTCTGATGGTATGCAGGATTCTCAGATGATGTGGTTTTATGCATCTTGTGATCAGCTACAAGGGAGGAGGAGTTGGTTGCATTTGTGAAGGTCCTTTATACATAATTGCTTTATCCATACATTAATTAACTAATAAATTAATCAGTTATAGTCAAGTGCCATTTATGAGCCAATCCCTTTGATCAACTGGAGGTGCAAGAATGGAGACATGGATTCTGTTCCCAAATAACTCACAGGAAGAGACAGAAAAAATCAACAATTTCAACACGTAAGTGTTGTATACCACAACATAAATGAAACACATCGATGTGATTAAGCACTTAAACGTGCCCAGCACTGTTTCTGGCATTAGGGATAAATTGGTAAATAAGACGCATGCTCTTCCTTTCTGTGGAAAAGTGAGCTTGGCAGTGAGCTGAGTGCAGGACACAAGACCATTCACAGGCAATAATAGCAAAGTGCTCTAACCAGGGGTTTTGGTTCAGGTGGGCAGATCCTAATCTGATCAAAGGGCATAGGAAGGTGACTCAGTAGCATGTCATGCAGTCAAGATCCGCATCTCAAGTTGTTGAGAATGACTACTTTTAAGGGGTCTTAGGACCAAGCTCTTACTCTATTTCATACAGATCCTATAAAGCGTCTCCTAGTTCTGCTATAGCGTTTTAGCAGATGGCTTGCTATCACAAGAGCAGTTATTGCTTTGTAGAACTGACTTGAAAGCTCTTTGATTTCATATATTATGTCAGATCTTTCCTACCCAACGCTGGTGGGCCTGGTGCTGGGCTCACACAGGGCATGGGTTGGAGAGACATCTTCTTTCCAGCAGTGAAGGGGAAGTGGTTTCCTGAAGTGTGGTCGGTAGGCAGTGCTGGGAAAAAATAACTGTTGTGTGCTTCCTTCCTAACACGTTGAGGAATCTGATTCAAAATGGGACAGCACTACCCTCTAAGCTGCTAAGAGTCGGATCACTTCCCTTTCCTGCTCAGAATCCTTCAGTTGTTTACATTGGGCTGAAGGCGGCATCCAAAGTTCCTACCTAAGGGTATGGTGTTCTAGGCCCTGTGTGATGTGGTCCTGCTGACCTCTGTCCTCAGCTCAGTCTCATCACATTCCACTCTACCTCAAGGTCTTAGTGATCCCATTACACTGGCCTGTTTAATGCTCCTTTAACTTCCAAGTTGTTTTCCACTTCTGGACATTTCCATATTTTTCTGGAAATGCTCTTCCCTTTCTTGATACGGTTATCTATGAATTCACTTTTCAGGTTTCTATTGCAAGACTTTCTATATCGAAACATTTATTTATGTCAAATCTTTACTGTAAGTCCCACTTTATTCTTACTTATACTCAATACACCTATTCTTGCATGTAATTTTGGTCAGTAGTATTATATATTATTTGTCTCCCCCATTAAACTGTAAGTTTCATAAGGGCAGGAATAATGTCATTTTTATGATTATCTCCTCAAGGCTCAATAAGTATTTGCTGAATAAATTATTGAATGGGTGAATACATGAAAGAAATAATGGGTCATACCCTTATTTCTCCTGTGAGCTTAGGTGATGCCACGTCTGAGATTTGAAAGTATTTATATGCTGTTTGGGACCTATTTCTGGAGTCTTCTCTTTCTCAAGTTTAAGCAGCATTCATTTCTAGTAGAAATCATGGTTTACATGATTTTTTAACAATTTTGTCCACTCTAGAGTCTTCTGCTTTGAGTATTTTATTTGGTGAAGTTGTCCTCTCAAGACCACTCCAACAAGGAACAAACCAAGGGTCAGAAGTCCATCCCTGGAACGGGATGTTGCCTTCCCTGGAATGGAATATTGGAATGCTTGTCATTTCTTTGCAAAGAGCAGCCCAGAGCTGCTTTGCAAGCCCCATGGCTCTTTGCTACACAAAAGTTCTTGAGCATGGGAAGCATCTTGGCAGAAAAGTCCAATACACCCTTGAAAGAGTCTATATCTGCTTAGTTCTAGATCTGAAGCCTGTCTTCACTGGCTTCAAGATGGAGGAGACTATTACTGGGATGAACAGTTTCATTGGTAGAGATCAAATCAAAGAAGCATTTGAAATGGAGATAAAGGGATAGAAGTCAGGAAATGCCTCCAAGGAAAAGTGCTCTTTGAGCTGAATCTACATTGGTGGTCAATGTCAAGTTATTCGGATGGGAGTATGGACATGGTATAAGGGTGGGACAAGGCAATAGCATGTGAAAAGGCCTGCAGAGATGCTTGGTGAAATCTCTGGACATACAAACCTGTGTCTCTTGGGATCTTCAGTTCGTAAACTGTCAGAAGAGTGGTCAAACCCCATCCCTCTAATTGAATTATCTAGATAATTGCTTCAATTTTGTGACAGGTTTGTGTTCAATCTAAGCACATTTTTATAATCTAACATAGATTCCCTTAAATTTAGCTAGGTAGGTAACCATGCTATGTGAATCCCATTACTTTTTTTTTAGGCTTTTATTAAGATGTGTGTGAGTGTGCATGTGCATGTGTGTATCTTTTAACACATTTGTTAACCTCACCCAGGTATAAATAAATATCACAGAACTTGTTGATGTTAACAGCCGTGAGAGTCTGGAGAGCTGTGGCTGATAGTGATGTGTAGGTAGCACTATACACCAGGAAGAGCTCAGACTTTAGAGTTAAAGGCCCAGGGACAAGGTTCAACTTTGCATCTACTGACTGTGACTTTGAACAAGTCCCATAACCTCTCTCTGAGCCACAATTTTCTTTGCTGTAACTTTGGGGGTAATAATGAAATTATTTGGTTCATTTATCTCAAAGGATTATTTATGTAAGGTAATATATATGAAAGAACTTCAAACATCATGAAGCCCTCTGTAGATATGAAACGTTCTTATTACATAATAAGTGTACTTTTAAAAAATGTGACAGACTATGTAAATGGATGGAGAAGACCTTCTGAAGCTCAGTATCGTCTGAAAGTTGACAATAGTATATTTTAACTATGACATGGCAAGACATTCAAAAAGGTCTAAGCGCAATGAAAATTTACACTCATGTTGCAAGTTTATAATTTAGAAGGCAGTTTGATGTTGTAAGGATTAGAGAGAAAGGCAGCCTCCAAAACAAAGATTGATAAAAACTGTTTATCTTTGGTAAAGAAGGTACAAAGTGAACTTTCATGAAATATTTCTTGGTAGCTCATTTTTGTGGTGTTTTTGGAAATTATGTAATGATAGAATCACGTTCCGGAATATAGCAACAAACTTTCCTCCAGCTGTTTTATTAAACTAAGAAGTAGCTGAAGTGACTGAGAGAAATGCAGACCCATTTTTTATGCAACAAAAGATAATCTCAAACATAGGTTTTAAAATATAACAAATACACATCAAATTCAGCATTCAAAATTATTGAGATCTTTTTGCTGTAAAGATGATTTTCTTGTATTTTCGAGAAACTCAAATGAGCGTCATATTAAAGAAGACAGGGATGAATTTGTTTGGAGCACACATGCCCAAGGAGTGTTTGCTGGGTTATTGATGAGTAGCAGAGAATTGGAGTGTAGAATTGGAACAGTAATTATAACATCTTGATAAGTGTCCCACCATAAGCCATTTTAGACCAAGATAGATTTTTTTTTCTTCTTTCTACTTATGTTTCTTCTTGTTCTATTTCTTTTATTTTTTTCTATCTTCTATCTGGGACTTTTTTCTCCTCTTTAATTTTGAGATCCTTATGCATGAAAACAAATATTAAGATATTGCATAGGGAGATCACAAATGGCTTTGGTAATACACCAGTTACAAGTAGATTCGTGGACTCTGGTCAAAGCCTCTGTCAGCTGGTACATGTAAGAAGCTGAAGAATGTTTTCTTGCCAACTCAAAAGAGCAAAGCTTTGGATCTTGAAAATACAAGACTTTTTTTTAAAGGGAGACTATTATTGGGATGAACAAGTTCATTCACTAAAAAAAAAAAAAACCTCAAAACAAACAAACAAACAAAAAAGCCCTATATAGCCATCGAGTAGGAAAAGTTTCAGCCACCCAAGAGGAGAGATTGCATTGATGTACCACAACTAATTGGTGGAGATGAGGGACAAAATATGGTCAGTTGGCGTCTCTCTGAACACTAAGTGCCCCACGATACTTTTCCAAAGTATCCCATACCTTCACTGATCCTGAGTGCTGGCTCTTGTGCTTTGTCACTTCATCCATCCCAGAGCGGCCCCAGTGGTTAGATGCCTCCTGAATATCAGCATCGTGCTCTCTACCTGGGAGATTAGCTTTCCTCCTCTTTAGCAGAGTCACTTTCACAGAGTTTAACCTACAGTTAGGGGTTGCTTAACTCAAGCCTCAGAAAGCACACACTGCATCTTTAAGAAATAGTTTACTTGTGAATCAGTAAACGTACTCCACAAAGCAGCCATTACTTATGCATTCCTGCATACCCGGCAAGGTGAAAATAATAGAATAAACATCATATACTTCATTATGATATCGGTTTACACTTCCAGGGTACACAAAAAAGAGGCCATTTCATCAAGCTAATTGCCTGAAAGTAAAAGAGAGAGAACTTTAGCTATTAGTCTATTATGGGGCTTTTTTCTTAATCACAAATAGGGGCCGTGTGTCCCTGGGGGGATGTGTATTCTAATTTACAATTGAACTACAGATCAGAGCAATCAATCTTGGGCAGCACTTTTACAGTGTAATTGCTGCAACATAACAAATAAGAAGAAAAAAAAAAGGAGAAGAAGAAGAAGAAGAGGAAAGTCTAAACTGAGCTTCAGCTTGAGGTGGAGATATTTCCAGGCACTAGTTCAGGGTGGGAGGGAGGGAAGAAACGCCACAAACATGAATATGCAATGAGGGCTCATTAGCGGCCTTGTGTTGCCATGACGAATGGCATTATCCCCGGCCTGGTGCTGCCTAAACATGAATTTTATAACGACCCATTTATCATGACTTGTCATGGACTTCTGTACTGTACCTTCTTCCAGCTCACACACCTTTCCTTATTATGATGGTAGAAAGCTTTCCTTTTATTATTATTATTTCCCTTTGTATTGATTTCTGACTCTTCAAAGAAAGTGTTCAGATCTAGCAACTTGTTAATGAGTGATTTGTGCATTCAAAGTTGAAGAACTAAAACTTGATTATTCATTCTATTTTCTTATAGTTACATAATTTAGAAAAGACTTGAGCTAAACTTGGAAAGGAATTTCCTGTGATTTTTTTGCTTTGTTTACTGTAGTATTCTGACACTGCAGTTTTTTTTTGTTTTTGTTTTTGTTTTTTGAGTTGGAATCTCACTCTCGCCCAGACTGGAGTGCAGTGGCCGCTCCCGGCCACCGCAGCCTCGACCTGCTGGGCTCCGGCGATCCTTCCGCCTCAGCCTTCCAAGTAGCTGGAACTACAGGCGCACGCTACCACGCCCGGCTAATTTTTTGATTTATT
>CAUYQG010108382.1:0-15900 GCA_963574415.1 Tarsius wallacei
AGCAGAATATTGCCATAAGAGCTCTGGAAAATGTCCAACTCTAACTTTAGCTAACCAAAATGTAAGCTAGGACTACTTAAGGAAGCTCTGAGTGGCGGCTCGGGGCCGTCTTGCTTGGAATTCTCTTCCTGCAAGCGGTCACCAGCTGGCAGAGCCTTGACTAATAAACTTCTCCTTTGTTAAAATTAAGTCGGTGGGCTGTTATTTAATTGCTCGGACCCTACTTCGGTTTCAACCAAACATGGCAAATGCTGAGAACACAGCAGATTGAGTGGGTACTCACATGATAAAAACACCTAAATGACATTTCCCTATTCCAAAATATCACAGCTGGAGATGACATTGCCTCAGAGGAGATTGTCCCAACTGGAGATGACTTCACTTCCTGTGCTACAAATGACTTCACTCCTTATACTCAACCTCTACAAAATGATACCCTCAAACTGCCTTCTCAAGACACAAGTGGACACTTTTTTTTTAGCTCACTTCCCAAACTCACTTCTGCTTAGCCCATAATGCTGGCACACTTCTTGCTCTCTTCTCCAAAGTACACCTCCAGGATACTTACATTCCTAAATGGACCTCGGATACAGGATACTATATTTAATGAAGCTCACTGCTTTCTCCAGGAAGACCCGCCTCATGTCAATCAACCCATCAACCCCATGAAAAAGGACCACCTACTTCCTGATATATTTTCTTTCTGCCCATCTCTTGGAGTTTCTACCACAATATTCTGCCTTGCAAGAGATGCATTCCATAGATCTGAATGCAACTATCAAAGCTACTCTTTCCCCTTCCAATCAATAGAACACTACCACTCACCTACAACTGCCTTACATTTAAAATATAATATAAGGCTAAGGCACTAAGGCACAGTTGTATTGAATTCTTACACTTTTATATTGCATCGACCTCCATGTTAAATATAAGTTTAACTTTCTCAAACCAGAAGAAGTGCTCAATCACCCTTTACACAGTTTCCAGTTCTACACTACAATCAAATGGCTCAAGCCAGTAGCCAGATACAAGAACTTAGAGTCATCTCTCCCACTAAGCAGACAGGTCTCCCTGCTTTTTCATCTTTTCTATAAATGGACCATTCATGCATTTGCCAGCAAATTCACAGTGGCCTACACTCTATTCCCACATATATACTGCTAGTGACCATGCACTTTTATCTTTCTGTATCTGACTCTGGCTCTCATGACCTGGAGATGGAGGACTGTCCTCCCAATTCACTGTGCCTTATTTGCCTAGGATCTGTGAAGGAAAAAAAAATTCTTGAATTTTTTTTTTTTTTTGTGGTAGCATATTGAATTTGTGACTTCCATATTAAGAACTTGGAGCTGATCAGGCTGGTTTTTCCTGGGATACCAGGGAGAACACAAGGCTGTCAGCACCAGAGATGGTCAGACAGAAATAAACACACTGGTCATATAAGTGCCACAAAGGTGTCTGCCAATATAATCAGGCTTCCAATGTGGGGGCTTCCTGGTGGCAGGTCATACAACTAGAAGTTAGGCTGTTTGACAGGTAAAAGAAGCATCCCATGAAAGGCATGCTATAAACCCTCGCATCTCACTTCCCTTCACTTCCCATTAGGGCATGTTTGCTAGACACTCTTGTACTAGAACCCCAATTTAGCTGGGTGCTCTCAAAACACGTTTTTTCCACAGAAAATAAAAACTAATTCTAAACTATGCATGCAACCCCAAGAGACTCTTAATGGCTAAAATAATCTTATGCAAGTAGAACAAAGCTGCAGGCATCACACATCATAATTTTAAATAATCTTTAAAACCCTATAGTAATTAAATCAGTATGCTGCTGGCTAAAACTATATAACTTCTAGAAGAATACTTAGAGGAAAAGCTCTTTAACATTAGTATTTAGCAATAATTATTTTGGACTTGATAGCAAAATACCAGACAATAAAAGCAAAAATAACAAGTTGGACTGCACCAGACTAAAAAGTTATGACACAGCAAAGGAAGCAATCAACAGAATGAAAAGGCAATCAATAAAATGAGAGACAATATATGCAAACTGCATATCTGATTATGAGTTAATACACATAATGTACATGGAACTCAGACAACTCAATAGCAAAAAAGCTAATAATAGCCTGATTTAAAAATTGGCAAAGGAACTGAATAAACATTTTTTCCAAAGAAGGCATACAAATGAGCAGCAGGTATATGAAAATATGATGATAAATATCACTAATCACTAGGGAAATGCAATTTAAAACAGCTATGTATATCACCTCATACCACTTAGAATGGTTATTTTTATTTATTTTTTAGCTTCATTTCATTATAGAGATTGTTGGGTACAGATCAGGAGTAGGTACATAAGTATTCTATGTGCAGGTGAAATTTCAGTCTCCAACTGGTCCTCACTTCCCCTAGTTTAGGATCAGGTACTCTTTTTGTTCTTACATGCCCCCACTTCTGCTCTCCCCTGGCAATGTTTCATGACTGCCAATCTCTTCCTTGTACTACTGTGATTAATATTCAGGTCCCACTTATGAGTAGGAACATGTGGTATTCAGTTCTTTGTTTCTGTGATATATCACTAAGTATGATGGTCTACAACCACATCCAATTTACTGTTAAGTCCATGATTTTGTCCTTCTTTATGGCTGAGTAATATTCTATCATGTATATGTACCACATTTTCTTTATCCAGTTCACTTTTGATGGGAGCTAGGTTTGGTTCTGTGTTTTAGCTATAGTGAATAGTACAGCAATAAACATGCTTGTGCAGGTGTCTCTTTGTAGAACAATTTCTGTTCCTCCAGGTATATTCCAAGGAAAGAGATTACTGGATCATATGGAAAGTAAATTTCTAGTTCTTTTAGAAATCATCACACTATTTTCCATAGTGGTTGAACTAGTTTGCACTCCTACCAACAGTGTACAGGCATTCCCTTTTCTCTGCACCCACACTAGCAACTGTTGTTTTTTGATTTATTAATGATGGCCATCCTTACTGGAGTTAGCTGGTGTCTCAGTGTGGTTTCGATTTGTATTTCTCTGATAAGAAGTATGACTAAGCATTTTTTCATGTACTTGTTGGCTGCTTGTATGTTTTCTTTTAAGAAGTGTCTATTCAAGTCCTTTGTCCCCTTTTTAACAGGGCTGTTTGTTTATGTTTCTGTTTTTTCCTTTTGGCTTGAGTTCCTTATAGATCCTGCATGTTAGGCCCTTATCATGTACATAACTAACAGATATTTTTCCCCATTCTGTGGGTTCTCACTCTCTTGATGGTTTCTTTTGCTGTGCAGAAGCTTTTCAGCTGATGAGGTCCCACTTGTCTAACAAGATTTTATGGCATTCACTTTTGGGGATTTGATCAAAAATTGGTTGCCTACTCTGATATGCAGGTGTGTTTTCCACATTTTCTTCTAGGATTCTTATAGTTTGAGGTTTTACCTTTAGGTCTTTCATCTATTTAGAGTTGATTTTTGTATATGGTGATAGGTAGGAGTTCAGTTTTATTCTTATGCATGTGGTCAGCCAGTTTTCCCAGCATCATCCCAGCTAAATAAGGTCTCCTCTCCCCAGTGGTTGTTATTGGTAGTTTTGTCAAAGATGAGTTGATTGAGAGATTGAGTTTTTGCTTCTGGAATCTCTGTCCTGTTCTATTGGTTTATATGCCTGTTCTTGTAAGAGTGCCAGGCTGTTTTGATTATTGAAAACTTGTAGTAAAGTTTAAAATCTGGTAGTGTGATATCTCCTACTTTGTTCTTTTTACTGAGGATTGTTTTGATTATTCATGCTATTTTGTGTTTGTTTGTTTCCATGTGAATTTCTGTATTGCTGTTTCAAGGTCTGAGAAGAATGTTATTAGTAATTTGATGAGTATTGTGTTGGATCTGTAGATTGCCTTGGGTAGGATGGACATCTTGACAATATTGATTCTTCCAATTTATGAGCAAGGGATGTTTTTCCAGTTGTGTGTGCGTGTGTGTGTCTTCTTTAATTTATTTGAGCAATTTTTGTAGTTCTCATTGTAAAGGCCTTTCACTTCTCTGGTTAAGTAGATGTCAAGGTATTTCACTGGGGGGAGGTTGCTACTGTGAATGGGATTCTGCTTTTTATTTGGTTCTCTGCCTGTTTGTTGCTGGTATATAGAAATGCAACTGTCTTTGCACATTGATTTTGTACCACAAAACTTTACTAAAGTCATATATCAGTGCAAGAAGATTTTGGATGAATTCCCTTGGATTTTTAAGGTATAGAATCATGTCGTCCATGAAGAGAAATAGATTGACTTCCTCTTTTCCTATTTGAATACCCCCGATTTCCTTCCCTTGCTTGATTGCTTTAGCAAGGACTTCCAACACTATGTTGAACAGGAGAAGTGAGAGTGTGGTCAACATTATCTCCTTCCCATTTTCAGGGGGAATGCTTCTAGCTTCTGTCCATTGAGCAATATATTGCCTGTGGGTTTGTCATAGATGGTTCTTACTGTTTTGAGGAGTATTTCTTCTAAGCCTAGGTGTTCAAGAGATTTTATCAGGAAGGGATGCTGGATTTTGTTGAAAGCTCTTTCTGTGTCTAATGTTATAATCATGTGGTTCTTGTTTTTACATCTGTTGGTGTATTGAATTACATTTATGGTCTTGTAAATGTGAACCAGCCCTTCATCTTGGGAATGAAGCCTACTTGGTCATGGTGGATGATTCTTTAGATGTGTTGTTGCTAGAATCTTGTTGAGAATTTTTGCATCTATGTTGATCAAGGAGATTGGCCTGTAATTCTTTTTCCTAGTCAGGTCTTAGCCAGGTTTGGGTATCAGTGTGATGTTAGCTTCATAAAATGATTTGGGGAGAGTTCCATCTTTCTCAACTGCCTGGAATACTTTCAATAGGATTGGTATCAGCTCATCCTTGTATGTTTTGTAGAATTCAGCTGGAAAGCCATCTGGCCCAGGGCTTTTTTTTTTTAATTGTAGGTAGAATTCTTATGACTGTGTCAATTTCCTGGATTGTTATTGGTCAATTTAGGGTTTTAATTTCTTCTTGTTTCAACCTTGGAAGGTTATGTGATGTAAAGAAGTCTCTCATTTCCTTTAGGTTTTTGAGTTTGTTTCCATATAGGTATGCATAGTAATAACTGATAATCTTTTGAATTTCTTCTGAGTCAGTTGTGACTTCATCTTTTTCATTTCTAACTGTGTTTATTTGGGCTTTCTCATTATTTTTCTTGTCAATCTGGCTAGGGGTCCATCAATCCTATTTACCCTTCCAAAGAACGAGCTTTAGTCTTGATGTTTTCTTTGATATTTTTATCATCTATGCCCTATAGCTGCTTTATTTTGGTGACATGGGTTTTTCTTCTAAAGTTAGGATTTTGGTGATCTTGTCTTTCTGCCTCTCTTAGATAAAAGATAACTGTTGGAAAGGATGTCAATAAAAAAGAATTTTTTTAGACTGTCAGTGGAAATGTAAGTTTGTACAGCATTATAAAAAAGAGTGTGGTGGTTTTTCAAAAATTAAAAACAGAACTACAAAATGATCTAGCAATCTCAATACTGGGTATACATCCAAAAGAAATAATATCACTATCTTGAAGAGTTTTCTGCACACTCATGTTCATTGCAGCACTATTTACATTAGCTAACATATGGAAACAACTTAAGTGTCTGTTGATAGATTGATGGACGAATAGATAATAAAAATGTGTTCTTGTGTATGTATATATGCATATGTATGTATACAATATTATTCAGAGTTAAAAAAAGGAAAATCTACCACATGTGACAACAAGAACTTAGAGGACATTAAGCCAGACAGATAAAAACAAATAATACATTATCTCACTTATATGTGGATCTAAAATAATCCAGCTCAGAAGCAGAGAGTAAATATTTGGTTACTAGGAGTTGGGAAGGTGAGGAAAAAGGGAAGATTTTGGTCAAAAGGTACAACTTTTCAGTTCTAAAATGGACATGTACTAGAGATGTAATACACAGCACAGTGAGTATAATTAATAATAATATAGTGTGTACTTAAAATTTGCTAAGAAATCAGATCTCAAACATTCTCACCACACACACACACACACACACACACACACACACACAAGATAACTAGTGGGGTGATAGATATGTTAATTATCTTAATTCTGGAAATAATTTTACAAAACGATGCATACATCAAAACATCACTTTGCATACCTTAAATATATACAAGTTATATTTATCAATCATACTTCAGTAAAATTGGAGAATAAAACTTGTGTGATGCATCTAAAGCAATAGTTTTCAAAAGGGGTTTTATAACTTTCAAAATATATATTGACAAGATGGCAATGGAACAAGTCAGAATGTGAGAGTCTCCACAAAAGTGAGTGTCCATAAAGACTCGCTGCATGAGTGAGTCTGTGTCAGTGGGTAAAAGTCTGTCTGAGGGGAGACTCAGGTTCTTGCACCTGGAGCTCTCGTCTGGAGGTAACTGCAACCCCCCATGGCCCTGAGATTGGAGACTGGTGTGTAGGATCGTCTGTTGCAGAGAACAGCCACCCCTCAGCACTGGCACTGGACCCACCCCATCAATTGCAGCAGCAGACCTGGCATGAGAAGACAGGTAGTGGAAATCTGGAATAAAGCTCCAACACTGGTGATGATATGCAGCGGGACCAGGCAGAGACTTGCATTGCGCCACCCAGCTCCTCCCAGCCTCTGTCTTGGAACACAGAGGGTATTATGTCATCAGACTCCGAGAGACAGATGCCCCTCCCCCATGGTGGAAGTGGCACAAACACCTCAGATCTGAGCAGGAGACTTGACAGCAACAGCAGCCAGTAGGGTGAGTCTGGATCTGATCCATCCTCCTCCCATAGCAGTCCATGGGGTATTTGACCCATGCTGAGAGCAACCAAATCAGCCTGCACTGAGAGTGGAGAGAAGGGGCTAGGGACCAGAGCTATTCTCTAAGACTAAGGCCTGAAAGGAACCTAGAATCACAGAAACTGCCAGAGAGTGAGGTGTTTTTTTTTTCTAGTTTGTTTTTTTGTTTTAGTTTTAGCTTTTTTTCTTCTGTTTTTGTTTGCATTTTTATACTTGCTTTGTTTCTGTCATTTTAATTTTTCAAAAGATTTTCTGTTTATGTATGGGTATTTTTGAGGAAGAATACACCAACAGGAAAGTGTTTGTTTGTTTGTATGATTGGCTGTATGTTTTTGTCTTTTTTATTTTTTCTGTCTTTGTTTCTCTGTTTATTCGTTAACAGGTACACCTATCTGTTTTCCCTCTAATTCTTCTCTCTCTCAAACTCCCTTTCATATTCCTCTTTTCTTTTCCCATTCTTTTCCCTTTTCTTATCTCATTTTGCTTTCAGGGGGCAAACTGCATGGACAGATTGTAAGGAAGTGGGAAATGGGTTCCTGGGGGCCCACACACCTGTCAGCAAATACTGGAATCTGCAGAAGTTTCTGAATCACAGCTCCCCCCTCAATTGAATCTCAAAAATGCAAAAAGCCCAGGCCCCCATCCCCAATCCAGCTTCATACTGAACAAAACCAGAGGATCTACGTAAGAAAGAATAGAAGATTGAGCAAACAGAAATAAAATCTATCCCTCCATCACTGAACAACAGAATTAAAGAGGAGGTAAAAAGGGGGGGGGGGGTGGAGGAAGAAAAACCTATACAAATGAAGAAAAACCAAAGGAAGAATATGAGTCTCACACAGACCCCTGAGAGGTCAGCCACTGAGAATGCAGACTCTGGAAATCAAACAATGAAGAGCCTCCAGAATAACTGGTCTCAAACCACAAACACAGATATCAAGATATTAATAGAGACAATAGATAGAAATGAGGAGAGATAAGAAAAAAGAATGAAAGAGTTGATAACAGAGATAATAGCAATAAAGAATACAGTGAATGAAATAAACAACAAACTGATAAGCATGGAAAGCAGAATTAACCAAGCAAAAGAAAGAATCTCCAAGCTTGAGGACCAAAATATGGAACTAACCCAAACTATTAAAAACATAGAAAAGAAGCTTGAAAAGACAGGGCAAAACCTCCAGGAGATGAGTAATTATTTCAAGAGGCCAAACCTAAGATTAATTGGAATTTCTGAGGCAAATAGAGAGAGAGAGAGAGACCACCCTGGAACAAACATTCCATGAAATTGTCCAAGAAAAATCCCTCATCTCATCAGTAGCATGACTATTCAAATGCAAGAGATTCAGAGAACCCCTGCAAGACAACAAATGAGAAGACCAACTCCTAGACACATAGTAATTCGCCTACACAAAGTAGGTATAAAAGAGAAAATCCTAAAGGGAGCAAGAGAGAAAGGTTAGACTGCCTCATGGGGAAGTCCAATAAGCATAGCAGCACAGTTATCTATAGAAACATTTCAGGCTAGGAGATCTTGAAGCCCACTCTTCAAAGTTCTCAAATATAAAGATTTTCAACCAAGAATTACCAACCCAGCTAAGTTAAGCTTCATCAGTGATGGAGAATTAAAATCCTTCCCAGACATTCAATCCCTAAGAGTTGATGCTGCCTCCAGACCAGCTCTACAAGAAACACTCAAGAAGGTATTAAAAACAGAAAAAGGAAAAAAAGAATGACAATGCCCTTAATAAGAATGCAGGAAAAAGACTGAAGACACAAATGAATCAATCCCTAAATCAAAAGAAAGACAACAAACAAACAAACAACAGTAATAGCAACAAACTCAGCTGGGCTCAGTGGCTCAGCCTGTAATCCCACGCTTTGGGAGGCTGAGGTGAGTGCATTGCCTGAGCCCGCGGATTCGAGACCCGCCTGGGCAACTTGGCCAGACCTCATCTCTACAATAAATTTTTTTAAAAATTAGCCAGGCATGGTAACGCACACCTGTAGTTCCGGCTACTTGGAGAGCTGAGGCAGAAGGATCGCCGGAGCCCAGCAGGTAGAGGCTGTGGTGGCGGGAGCAGCCACTGCACTCCAGTCTGGGTGACAGAGTGAGACTCCAACTCAAAAAAAAAAAATAGCAACAAACTCTATAAGAAACTCATGTTGGGATAAAACTTTCAAAAATTATCCTGAATGTGAATGGACTAAATGCACCACTGAAAAGACTAAGAATGGCAAATTGGATAAAATATCATGAGGCTACAATATATTGTCTCCAAGAGACTCATCTCACCAGAAAGCACACTCATAGACTTAGAGTAAGAAAATGGGAAACAAAATTTGAGGTGAATGGAACACAAAAAGAAAGCAGGGTCATGATCTTAATGTTAAACAAAATACCCTTTAAGCTATCAAAAATTTTAAAAAATATGGAAGGTCACTACATAATGATAAAAGATTCAATCCATCAACAAGAAATATCCATCCTACACATATATACACCCAACAAAAGAGCACCAACTTTCATAAAACAGCTTCTAGGTAAACTTAAAAAAGATATTGACTCTAATACTATCATAGCTGGGGATTTAAACACCCCACTAAAAACCCTAGACAGATCATCAAGACAAAAAGTCAACAAGGAGATCTGGAACCTCAACATGATGCTTGACCAAATGGACCTAATTGACACTTACAGAACACTCTACCCGACAACCATGGAATATACATTCTACTCATTACCAAATGGAGCATACTCTAAGATTGACCACATCCTCAACCATAAATGAAGCGTAAGCAAATTCAGTAAGATTGGAATTCTGCCATGCATGTTCACAGACCACAGTGGAATAAAATTAAATATCAACGCCAACAAAGTTCACCCAAAACCCACATAGACATGGACACTAAACACCATGAGGCTAAACAACTCCTGGGTCAACAGGCAAATCAAAACAGAGATTTAAAGATTCCTGAAAACAAATAGCAATGGAGAAACATCTTCCAAAATCTGTGGGATGCCATTAAAGTCATACTGAGAGGGGAATTCATATCTCTATGAACACACATGAAGAAAATGGAAAGATCACAGGTTAACAGCATAACAAATCACCCAAGGAGCTGGAAAAGCAAGACTACCAAAACCCTAACTTCAGCAGAAGAATCCAGTTAACCAAAATAAAAACCCAAATTCGGGACATAGAAGACAAAAATATAATACAAAAAATCCATGAAACCAAAAGTTGGTTTTTTGAAAAGACAAATAAGATTGATGGACCCCTAGCTAGACTTACCAAGAAAAAGCCCAAATAAACACAATCAGAAATACAAAAGATGAAGGCACAACTGACCCCAAAGAAATACAAAAGACTATCAGAGATTACTATGTACACCTGGATGGAAACAAACTCAAAACCCTAAATGAAATGGAGGACTTTCTGACATCACACAACCTCCCCAGGTTGAAACAAGAAGAAATTGAGACCCTAAATAGACCAATAACAATCCAGGAATTTGACTATGTCATAAGAAAACTAGCTAAAAAAAAAAAAAAGTCCTGGACCCGATGGATTTCCAGTAGAATTCTACAAAACATACAAGGGGGAACTAATACAAATCCTATTGAAGTATTCCAGGCAATCGAGATAGATGGAACTCTCCCCAAATCATTTTATGAAGCTAACATCTCATTGATACCTAAACCAGGTAAAGATCCAACAAAGAAAGAGAACCACAGGCCAATATCCTTGATGAACATAAAGGCTAAAATTCTCAACAAGATTCTAGCAAACCAAATCCAACAGCACATCTCAAAAATCATCCACCATGGCCAAGAAGGCTTCACCCCTGGGATGCAGGGCTGGTTCAATATCTGTAAGACCACAACATAATTAAATACATGAACAGAGGTAAAGACAAAAACCACATGATTATATCACTAGATGCAGAAAAAGCTTTTGATAAAATCCAACACCTCTTCTTGATAAAAACCCTCGAATATCTAGGCATAGATGGAACATACCTCAAAATGGTAAGTGCCATCTTTGAGAAACCCACAGCCAACATACTGCTAAACGGACAGACATTGGAACCACTTCCCCTGAAAACCAGAACAAGAAAAAGATGCTCACTCTCACCCCTCCTGTTAAACATAGTATTAGAAGTCCTAGCTGGGGCAATCAGACAAGAAAAGGAAATCAGGGGTAATCAAATAGGAAAAGAGGAAGTTAAGTTATCCCTCTTTGCAAATGACATGATTCTGTACCTCAAAATCCCAAGATAATCTGTCAAAAAATCCTTGCACTGATAAAGGATTTTTGCAAAGTCTCAAGGCATAAAATAAATGTGCAAAAGACAGTTGCATTTCTTACATCAAAATAAACAAACAGAAACCCAAATTAAAAAGTACAATTCCAATAACAATAGCCAGGAAAAAAATGAAATACCTTGGCATTTTCCTAACCAGCGACATTAAAGACCTTCCCAATAAAAACTACAAAACACTGCTCAAAGAAGTCAAAGATGACACCAAAAAATGGAAAAATATTCCATGGTTATGCATTGGAAGAATTAATATTGTTAAGATGTCCATCCTACCCAAGGCAATTTACAGATTTAATGCAGTAACCATTAAATTACCAGCAGCATTCCTCATGGACCTGGAAAAGACAATACAGGAATTCATATAGTAACATAAATGACCATGAATAGCCAAAACACCCTTAGTAAAAAACAAAAACAAAAAACAGGAGGTATCACACTCCGACTTTAACTTTATTATAAAGCTACAATAATCAAAACAGTCTGGCAGTGGTACAAGAACAGGCGTATAGACCAATAGAAGAGGATAGAGATTCCAGAAGAAAAACCTCAATTTCTCAACCAACTCATCTTCTAAAAAACCTCCACCAACAACCACTGGGGAGAGGAGATCCTATTCAGTAAGTGGTGCTGGGAAAACTGGCTGACCACATGCAGAGGATTAAAAAAAGACCACTTCCTGTCACCACAGAAAAGTCATCTCTAAATGGTTCAAAGACCTAAATGTAAAATCTCAAACTGTGAGAACCTTAGATTATGCAGGAGGCACTCTTATGGAAATTAGAACTGGTAACCAATTCCTGATCAAAACCCCAAGTGCCCATGCCATAAGAGATAAGATAGATAAGTGGGACCTCATCAAACTGAAACGCTTCTGCAAAACCAAAGAAGCCATCAAGACAGCAGGGAGACAGTCCATGAATTGGGAAAAAATATTTGCCAACTTTACATCTGACAAACGTCTAACACCTAAGATTTACAAGGAACTCAAATATGCCAAAAGAAAAAAACTAACAGCCCCATAATAAAGTGGCCAAAAGATATGAATAGGCACTTCTCAAAAGAAGACATACAAGCAGCCAAAAGATACGTGGAAAAATGTTCAGCCTCACTAGTCATCAAAGAAATGCAAATTAAAACCACACTGAGATGCCACCTTCCTCCAGTCAGGATGGCCATCATCAATAACTCAAAAAACAACAGATGCTGGAGAGGATGTGGAGAAAATGAACATTTCTACACAGTATGGGAATGTAAACTAGCACAACCTTTGTGGAAAACAGTTTGGCGATTTTTAAAAGGTCTAAAAATTGACCTTCCATATAACTCTGCAATCCCCCTATGGGGAATATACCTGGAGGAACACAAGTCACTCTATGAAAAAGATACATGCACACGCATGTTTATTGCAGCATTGTTCACAATTGCAAAAATGTGGAACCAATTATGTGGCCCATAGAAAGAGGACTGGAGAAAAAAAATGTGGGAGGGTGGGGAAGACGGTGGTCAAGCTTGTTGGACTGTGCAAGTCCCCGTGTGAGTGAATGAGTGTATGGAAAATTTTGTGTATGTGCTGGTGAGTGAGTGCGCATGTGAGTGGCTGACTGAGTGAGGGCTAGGAAGCTAGCAGTCAGGGCTCTCCTGTGCAGCGGCTGGGCTTGGACCCTAGTGATTTCCGGGACACAGAAGTCGGGCGCCATTTTCTTTTTCTTTTCTTTTCTTTTCTTTTTTTTATTCAACAAACCCTCCCTGGGAAGAAAATGCTGGGAGAGACTATCTAAGTGGGGCTCATGAGTGGGTGGCCAGGCTCTGGTGCAACAGCTGGTGCTGCAGTTTCTCTACTTGGTCCCTGGCTCTTCCTGGGTCACAGAAGCTGAGCACCATTTTTTTTTAATGGACAGAAGTTTTCCTTTGAAAAAGCTGCAGGGTGAAACTACTGCCCCAGTCACTCCCTCACCATTGAAGTAGGAGAGAGACTGCTCCAGGCTGTGCCTCACCAATTCAGCACCTGGCAGGGTGCTGGAAGGGGCTCCAGGTGGAATCCAGAGGCAAGTTCCCATGGCAGAGGGCAAGAGAGGCATCTCACCACCATACTGAAGGTGGGGCAGGAAAGTGCTCCAACTTATTCACCACAGACCAACAGATCTGATCTCTGTGACTAGCGGATCAATACTCAGGGCTTGATTGTGGCCCAGAGGGAATATCCTGAGAGCACAACTTCAGAAGGACCTGACGAGTGCTGAGTTCCAGGCGCCCCATTCCTATACTGACCCAGCCGTGGGACAAAGGGTGTGGCCAGAAAAGGACAAGGAAGAACTCCAAAGAGATCAGTGGTAAGTCTGGGGCTGACCCAAACCTCCTCTTCCCCAGCAATCCTCTGAATGTCAGACCCACACAGTTGGGCCACAACTAAGAGGGACAAATCCAGGAAGATCCTGGATGTCAGTTGCAGTAGGAGAACTCCATTCCAGGGTAGGCTTGTCTGGGGCACCCCCGCTAGTACATACCTGGGAAAGAGATAACCCTGCACCTCCCCACAGGAGGAAATCTCCCTAACCATACAAGAGTGGGAGGGGAGGACTGCAGCCCCACCCACCTCCACTGCCCCTCCTTTTTCCCTGCTTAGGATACTGGGGAGAGAGTGAAAGAGGTGGCTCTGCAGGAGAGACCTGATTACAGGAACAATTGCAGAGCCTGCCACAAGAGGGCAGGTTTTTTGTTTGTTTGTTTTTGTTTTGTAAATTTTCAATTATCTTTTAATTTAAATCTTTTTGACTGTTTGTTCAACTACTTTTAAAATATTTTTTCTTTGTGCATGAATGTGTATGTGAGCATTTGAGCTGCATCCCCCCCCAAAAAACCACTTTTTTTCTTTTCTTTTTCTGTTTCTTTTTTATTTTATTTGTCATTTTCTGTTTATGTGTGTATGTGAATGATTGAGTGTCCATCTTTCGATTTTGTTGTTGGTGGTGGTTTTTGTTTTTTTGTTCTTCTGGGTCTTTTTTATATTCATGTTTTATAGGTGAAGGTGTGTGTCAATATATGTGCGAGGGTTCAACCTAAATCCCTACCCTTTTTTCTTTTTTCTTTTTCGCTTCAGCATTTCTGTTTTTCTTCTCTATTCACTTTGTGCTAGGCATGTGTGTGTGTTTTCTTCAGGTTTTGTTGTTGTTGTTGTTGTTTGTTTTGTTTTGCTTTGATATTATTCCAGCTTATTCTGGAGTGTGTGTGTATGTGTTCAGTTGCTTTTGCATTGGTTTCTGCTTTGCATAGTCATATAGAGTGGTGGTGGGGGGTGGGTCTCAGGGAACACATACTACAATAAGTGAGCATTTTAATTTGCAAGTAGTATCTGACTCCTCGTACCCCATCCCCTGCTTTATTCAAATTTCAAAAACTACAAGAGACAGCAAATTTTCCCATACACCATCCTATTTCAAAATAGAACAAATCCAGAGCCCGGATCAGGGAAGAATGGGCTGAGCAAACAGCAGAAGGGAAAGTCTCTCTCACTGACACTCAATAACAGAACTAAAGAGAAAAACAAGAGATCTGTCACAAATGAGGAAAAACAAAAGGAAAATCACAGACAATTTCAAGTGTACCAAAGACAAAACTCTGGAAAAAATCAGACCTTGATGACAAAACAATGGAAGTCACCAAAGACTGGCCCCAGAATATGACAGGGATTGGGGAATGGATGGAAAGAGTGAATAAGACTTAAGAAAGACAATATGCAACACTGAAAGAACTTGTAACAGAGATTCTGGCAATAAAAAACTTCATCCAGGAAATAAATAACAAGATGACAAGCATGGAAAGCAGAATTAATCTAGCTGAAGAAAGAATCTCCGAACTTGAAGACTAGAACATGGAATTAACCCGATCTGTAAAAAACATAGAAAGAAGACTTAGAAAGAAAGAACAAAGCCTACAAGAGATGTGTGATTAGATCATGAGATCAAACCAACACCTGATTGGTATCCCAGAAGAAGAAAGGGAAATGGAGAACAACTTGGAGCAAGTATTCCAAGAAATATCCATGAAATCTTTTCCCATCTCACCAGAGATGTGACCAGGCAGGCACAAGAGATATAGAGAACCCCCACAAGACATCAAATGAGAAGCTCAACTCCTAGACACATTGTAATTCACCTACACAAAGTAGGCATAAAAGAAAAAATCCTAAAGGCAGCAAGAGAGAAAGGTCAGACTACCTACTGTGGAAAACCAATCAGAATAGCAGCAGACCTATTGGTAGAAACATTACAAACAAGAAGGGACAGGGGCCCTATATTCAGTCCTCAAGGATAAACAATTTAAACCAAGAATTTCGTATCCAACCAAACTCAGCTTCATCAGTGACGGAGACTTAAAATCCTTCCCAGACATCCAGTTTATAAGCAATTATGCAGCTTCCAGACCAGTTCTACAGAAGAAACTTAAATAGGTATTAAGCACAGATGAAAGGGAAAAAAAAGAATGACCACATACTTCCCATGAGAACAGCAGGGCACAGAATCAACAGAGAAGACAGCGCAACAAGAAACTTGAAAACACACACATACATTAACCCTAAAGCCACAAAAAAGCACACAAACAAAGAAAAAACTTTATAAGAACCTCATGACAGGGATAAGCAATCACATTTCAATAATCAGCCTGATTGTGAATGGACTAAATACACCACTGAAAAGACACCAAATGACAGACTGG